>VWZI01017292.1:0-17373 GCA_013396835.1 Psilopogon haemacephalus | reverse complement strand
ACCATCCATGCAGCCACGTATTAAAAGACTGCACTTGGCTACTTATTCTGGTTTCTCCACCATCAGCTGGAATAACAGAGGAGAAGACTATTTGTGACCTCGAGTTCTAGGTTAGGAATTTTCTTAACAACATCCCTAACCCGAGCCCCAGGTAGGCAGCACAACTCCCTATGAGAGGGATCAGCCCAACATATTGGTCCTTCTGTTCCTCTCAGAAGCGAATCCCCTACATCTACGACTCTCCTTTTTTCCTTTGTTTCACTGGTATTAATCTTGGTTCTTGACAGAAGCTGACACACTCTGGGCAACTCAGTATGTAGATTTTCCCCCCCATTCCCCTCTGCTTGATCCTCAGTTATTAGCACCCCATATCTATTATGCAAGGGGAGCTGGTAAGACCCCCTCATCTCTCCCTTTACCTGTTTTAGCAGAGGAATGAGAGGAAACTGAATCCTCTTCTACCTGTGCAGTCTTCACCTGCTGCACCTCCTTCAGGGATTGTGTAGTTTGTCTCTGCCACTCAGCTTCCCCTTTAAAGTCACATAGAGAGTCTGTCAACTTCCTCCTTAAGCCCAGCCACCATACTGAGCAGATCACTCACCTGCTCACACCTCACACAACTTTCATGCACACCACTCTCCATTCCAATTAGGCTCAGGCACTCACTGCAGCCAGAGGTCTGGACCCCCACAGATTTGCATGAGGCACCAGTCTGTGTGCCTACAGTTCTCCTAGACTTGGTATTAGACCAGGTTGCAACCATGGCTTAAGCTTTGGTGTTTTTTAGTTTGGTTGGGGTTTTTTGTTGGTTTTTTTTTTTAATTCGCTCAGCACGCACTGCTCACAGGGCTCAAGTGAGAAGGCTGTGGCTGCCACTTCAAAATGGCTGCGCTGCTGCCTGCCTCACGGTTATATTTCACGCAGAACCACGGGAATGTCCCCAGCTACGTCACTGACTTCTACGCAGGCTTGTGAAGGAGCCAACCCTGCTGCCCCCTCCTCCCCTTTTATCTCTTTGCTGGCCGCAGCTGGTCGCACTGCTGGAGCTGCTGTTGGTGCTGAAGGTGTTTGCGATGCCACTGCCGCTTCAAAATGGCTGCACTGCTGCCTGCCTTGCGAGAAGAATGAAACTCCGCACATTGGATTCTATGGACGGCGCATTGGCATGGACCTGTGCCACACAGCATAGCAACGATAATCACTCTGACTTTATAGCAGTTACAAACATTCCATGCAAAGAGGTAAGGCATACGCAACAGGACTATATATGGGCAGATGGCTGGTCTCTGCTGGCTTGGCTCCTGCACTGCTGGGATTTGGGGGCGGAGACTCTGAAACTGGACCAGAGGGAGGCAAAACAACTGGGGTCCTTGTCAATTGATGACGGGGTGGATAAGGAACTGGGAAGGCTGGATGGGACCCACTCACTTTGGGCTGGGCTTCTCACAGCCATAAGGTGTAGGTACTGCACAAAGGAGGACATGGTGTACCATCCCTTTAAATGGACTAATGTGGAACAGGGGATCATGTGCTTAAGGCAGATGGCGGTCCAGGAAATAATCTATGGGAATGGCCAACTGCCTGTGGACCCTGACAACATTAGAATGAAGCCAGCTCTCTTAAAGAGGCTAGCCCAAGGCGCACCCCCTGATTATTCACACACACTGGGAGGGCTGCTACTGGGGAGGGACCTTAATAACCTCCCAACCATAAGGGAGTTTGTAGGTGACCTCAGGCATTTTGAGGACAGTGTGACCAGAAAAGCCCTTGTATCAGCTGTATAAACCCTCACTAGAGATATGGATGAGTTAAAATCCACTGTCTCTGAGCTCAGGAGCAGGGAGGAAGTTTGCCCCTCACCCTCTGAGTGGGTTCAGATGTCAGCTGTCAGAAACACCCATGGCCATGTCCCTGCCCCTGCTCGTAGAAGGCCAGCCCAGGCCTTGCAGGGAACATCCAGGGATTTACTGTGGAAGACCCTGTGTCACCATGGTGAGGACATGGACCAATGGCATGGCCAGCCCACTTCAGCCCTGTGGTCCAGAGTCAAGGAGCTGCAGGGTGCTGGTAATGGAATTAACTCCAGGAGGGGG
Source organism: Psilopogon haemacephalus (assembly GCA_013396835.1). NCBI lineage: Eukaryota > Metazoa > Chordata > Aves > Piciformes > Megalaimidae > Psilopogon > Psilopogon haemacephalus. The sequence continues at coordinate 15,280 of VWZI01017292.1, read as the reverse complement.
GTGGTTCCAGTTTCCTGAGGGCAGGCCCCTAGCCCAAGGGGTGGTGACATCAATAGTTCAAGCCTGTGCACGTCCTGTGGGAATCACCTCCAGTATTAGAGGTGACCTGTCTCTAGCCAGGCGGAGAGCAGGGATAACCTATGATGGGGTTCAAGATGCTTCTGAGGTAATTGGGACTGAGCTGCCACTTCTTCTAGCTCCCAGGCTCCCTGTTTCAACCTGGATATTTAAAGGGAAGGGGTCCACTCCACACCATGCCACAGATGCCACCTGGAGCAAATGGACTGCTCTGATAACCCAGAGGGCTAGGATGGGAAGCTTTGATTTTCCTGGCATAGTAGAGGTCATCACCAACGGGCCAGGGGGCACTGACTTTGGAATGCCCCCAGAATCTGTTTGCCAAATTCAGAATCTTTATGATAGAGAAAGTGTAACCATCTATATACACTTACATAAAATTTACTGCAGCAGTAAACATTGGAAGAGTTCAAAGATAGAATAGTTTTTTTAAAAGAATAAACTATATGTTAATTCTTTGTCTAATTATAAGCAAAGTTGGAAACACATTCAACCAAATGGATACCTCTTGAAGTAAATACTACATGTTATTTTCACACCTGCTTTGTCATATTACAAGATATTAAAAATTAAAACAAAAACTTCCATTAACTTGCTGCACAGTTATTATAGCAAGCAAACTGTTTCAGATCTCCTTATGGCTTTAAATATTATATTTAATTTTCAGCTTTGTCATCCTAGAAAACATATAGCAGTAAAATAATATCACTTGTTTCCCTGACAAGGAGAATGCTGGATATTAAGGTAAGAATGAAAATCAATTTTGAGTGTCTCTGACAGCTTGAGTGTATTTCAGCTGAAGGAGCTATGCTTAAATTTAGGAAACTTCTACATCTCTGCTTTAGTCTGTCAGATTTTAAAAAACACAACATTCCTTTAGACCTTCAAACCTTTTGTTTTTTTCACAAATCTGAATCTTTTTGGCCATCCATAGAACTCTGTAAAATGCATCTACTGAAATATTTTAGATGAATTTGAGGTAACAATTCTCTTTAGATCACGGCAGTATACAGTCATACAGCTAATAGCTCTATGGACACTGACAACTATGTAAACATCAAGTCTGTGCTATATTTCTGGAACTATTCTTTCTACTATAATAGCAAGTTCAGTTGATTATTGAAAATATTCACACCCTTGCCATCATATTACAACTCCTATCACCTACACATATTAATAAGTCTTACATACAAGGTAACAATGCCTTCTTTAAAGTTACCAAACTGTACCTAGATGTCAGGCCTAGAAGCTTTCTAACAAGGATTGTCCTAAGCAGGAGTAATTTAGCATCCATAATTATTCTAAAATGCACTTTTTTTTGCTAACTTTTTTTCCCCATCTAGATGCTAATATATAATATCTGCCTCAATAAGGAAAAATAATCAGCTGTTTTCATCTCCTGGGTCAAAATGTCTCTGAGGGTAATTGCAGAAGGCTTGGAAAAGTCATTATAATGCTGACAATTTACTAAAAATTTGGTGTTTCTGTTCTTTCCTTTCATTGTTTTATGACCTACACCAGTCCATGTATATCATTAGCAAGATAAAGTAATACTTTCTTTGTCAGGTTAAATGAATAGTACCTTTACTATAATAAAGTAGACAGGGACATCCTCCACTAGATCAGGCTGCTCAGAGAATTGTCAAACCTGACCTGGAATATCTCCAAGGGTGGGGCCTTAACTGTCTCCCCACACAACCTGTCCTGATGTCCCACTTTGCCTTATGGCAAAGAACTTTCTCTTATCCTCCAACCTAAATCTACTCTTCTCTAATTTAAAACCATTGCTCTTGTTCTTATCATCACAGGTCTTTGTAAACAATCTCTTTCCTGCCTTCTGGAAGGCCCCCTTCAGGTACTGGAAGGCTGCTATTAGGTCTGTCCAGAGTCTTGTCTTCTCCATGCTGAACAACCCGATACCTCAGACAGCTCTGCCCTTATCCACTGAGGTAGTCACTACACCACAGAAGGCCTCTAGGCAGGCAGGCAGGCCAATCTTGGTGAAACTGTGACAGGTGTCCTGAATCACCAACCTGTCCACTGTGTGTTTTATAGCATGTTTTCTAAGATGATCTGTTCCATGATCTTCCCAAGGCATGGAAGTGGGGCTGACAGGTCAGTAGTTCCTGTGTCATCCTTCCTACCCCTTTCAAAAATAGGTACAACCTTTCCATTTTTTCAGTCACCAGAGATTTCACCTGACTGCCAGAACTTTTCAAATATCCTGAATCCCTCAGGACTTTGGGCTACAATTTGTTAGGTTCCATAGACATATATGTTTGAGTTTCTCAACTGGATGTGAACCTGATCATGCCTTATAGTAGGAGAAGATTTGCTCCTCTGGTTCCTGTTAAATGATCCATTGACTCAAGAGGTTTGGGAAGAGAGGTTGTTAGTGAGGATGAGAGAAAAAAAGTTACTAAGTACCTCTGCTTTCTCTTTATTTGCTGTTATTAGCTTGGTAATTGTGTTCATCAGGGAGAGAACACTTTCTTTCACCTTCCTTTTCTGACTGGCATACCTACAGAAGCCTCTAGTACTCTTTGCATCTTTTGTCATGTTCAGCTCTAGCTATGCATTGGCCTTCCTGACCCCATCCCTACACAAACAAGCAGTGTCCCTGTGCTTTTCCCAGGATATCCATCCCTGTTTTGACTGCCTGTGCATCTCACTCAGAGAAGTACAGTGCTAGTATTAAATAAAATAAAACAAACCTCATCATACTGCTTTTAAACTGAAACTCGTAACAGGACTTGCCTCTGAAATTATCGTCAACTGAAAAAGAAAGGTCAAAATTTTCCATAGGATACATTTGGCTTTATATTCTAGAATTTCTGTACTTTTTGTGCTAGCAAACAACTAGAACATGTCTTCATTAAAGAAGGTTTCTTTACTTTATGAATGCTTTTTTGATGAAGGTCATGGTGAATGACTAATTTAATCATAGAATCATAGAGTCATAGAATCTGTCCGGGTTGGAAGGGACCACAAGGATCAGTTAGTTCCACCCCCCCTGCCATGGGCAGGGACATCCTACCCTAGATTAGGCTGGACAGAGCCTCATCCAGCCTGGCCTTAAACACCTCTACGGATGGGGCCTCAACCACCTCCCTGGACAACCCATTCTGGGGTCTCACCATTCTCATGCTGAAGAACTTCCTCCTCACATCCAGTCTGAATCTCCCCACCTCCAGCTTTGCCCCATTTTCCCTAGTCCTGTCACTACCTGATAGCCTACAAAGTCCCTCCCCAGCTTTTCTGTAGGCCCCCTTCAGATCCTGGAAAGCCACAATAAGGTCACCTGGGAGCCTTCTCTTCTCCAGACTGAACAGCCCCNTCACCAGGACAGAGCAGAGGGGGAGAATCACTTCCCTCGACCTGCTGGCCACAATTCTCCTGATGCAGCCCAGGATCTGGTTGGCTTTCTGAGCTACAAGTGCACACTGCTGGCTCAAGTTCAGCTTCTTGTCCACCAGCACCCCCAAGTCTCTGTCCACAGGGCTGCTCTCCAGCCAGTCACTGCCCATCCTGAATTTGTGCTTGGGATTGCCTGGACCCAGATGCAGGACCTTGTATTTGGTCTTGTTGAACCTCATGAAGTTGGCTTGTGCCCACCTCTGCAGCCTGTCCAGGTCTCTCTGGATGCCATCCCTGCCCTCCAGCCTGTTTGCCGCACCACACAGCTTGGTGTCATCAGCAAACTTGCTGAGAGTGCACTCAATGTCTCTTTCCATGTCACCCACAAAGATGTTGAACAAGACTGGTTCCAGGACTGATCCCTGAGGGACTCTGCTTGTCACTGGCCTCCACTGGGACATTGACCCATTGACAGTCATTCTCTAGGTGCAGCCATCAAGCCAGTTCTTTATCTATCTGGTTGTCCACCCATCAATCAGACAAAGTGAAATGCATTAAATTCAAATAATGCAGCACATTTTGCTTAATTTAAATTGTTGGATAGCATTAGTTGATTTTGGTTGTGTTTGAAAAAAAGTTCAGCCAAGAAATGACAAGAGTTGGCTGTGCTAGATTCTCTGAAATAATAGAGGTAGCCAGAGGTGACACAGGGTTATTCCTTTTATTGAGTTGTGAAATTGCTTGCAATCTACGTCATCAGAGCTAAGACAGGCTTGTTGGTCTTTCACCTTGTCTGAAATTTACAAGTATGAATTAAAAAGATTGGAGGATTAGACTGTTTGCAGGGTTACAAGCTGCTGCACACCAAAACATGAGATACAGTACAAGCACGTTCTATTTCTAGCCTTTTTCCTCCTTCACCTGTGTCATGGGTGTTTCTTAGTTTAAAAGCATTTTAGGCTATTAGTTTATTAAGGTTATCTTCTACCTATGGCAATAGCAGTGACACCTCCAGTATGAAAACTTACCTGAGCATCTGATCCTGGATGTGAAAGCTGTATGAAGTGAGGGGCTTGGAACTGAGGTGGAAGGCACATGTTCAGGATTTTGCATCTGAGGTCCTAATGCATATTAAATGATAAATCTGGTCTTTCCCAGCTAAATAATAAGAAAAATGTCACTGAACTCATGTATTCTTTACTGGGTTTTTTTAGGTCTGTAGGTAAGAGAAACCTAATGAGATTTCTGAGACTAATATATTTTGTACTGATCTATATCATGAAACAGTAGTAACCACTTCATATTGGTTTGTCTTCTACTTGTTAAACCAAACCAATTAAATGCTATTCTGTTTGGTTTTGAAAGTCTGTGAAACAGAAGCTTGTAAGCCACATTGATGCTTCTAGCCCTTGAGATATTAAATGCTTCTTTGCATGTACATAGCAATTAATTATACATATATATCTACATATCTAAATATATATATATATATACATACACGTATATGCATGTATTTCTGTGCAAAACTAACACTTTGATTAGCTGGTCTGTGGCTTGCATTTCTTAACTTTTTCTTCTAAGTATTTTGTACACTGACATATTTAGACTGTTGGGCACATATAAAAAAGAATTCCAATGTCTTCTTCATCTATCAGAACACTAAATGTGGGCATTAAACAGAAAGGCTCAGAGGACAGGGTTAAGGATGGCAATGTTTATACCATCCCATCCAACTAGGGAATAAGCCAAGCCAACCAGGGCAGCATCAGATGTTCCTGAGCTGCCTTTCAAGAGGAGAGCCAGAAAGTCAACTACCTCAAGGGTTTGTACATCCATGATGGATCCTCTAGCAACTCTACTGGGAAAACTTCTTAGTCAGATACCCCTCTGAAATGCTGGTGTATCATCACACACAGAATGGGGAATAAACAGGAAGAATTTAGGGTATGGGTGGGCCTGCAGGGCCATCATCTCACTGCAATTATAGAGACAGGTTGGGGTGACACAAAGGACAAGGATACATACTATTGAAGAAAGACAGACCAGAACAGCAGGGTGATGGAATTGCTCTTTATGTGAAAGAAGTTGGAATGCATTGAGCTTTTCCTAATGTATTGAGCTCTTCCTAAAGGAGAAGATGAAAAAATATTTGGAAGTGTGTGGGTAAGAATTAAAGGACAGGCTAATATGGGTGACATTGTAATGTCTGCTTATTATAGGCTACCTGATCAGGAAGAGGGAGTTGATGACTCTTGCTACAGATAACATAAAATAGCCTCACAATCACATACCTTGATTATCACTGAGGGCTTCAACCACCCTGATACTCGCTGGAAAGACGACACAGCAAGGTGCAGAAAATCCAGGAGGTTCCTTTAGTGATTACTTTTTGATACAGGTGGTGGATGACCATATGAGGAGAGGAATGCTTCTGGACTTTGTGCTAATGAACACAGAAGGCCTTTGCTGCAATGACTGTGAAATGCTGGAGTCTGCGATTATGCAAGGGAGTGACAGAGTAGTAAGTAGAACTGCAACCTTCATGAGAGCGACTTTAACCTCTTCAGAAATCTTCTGGGAAGCCCATGAGTTAGAGCTTCAGACAGCAGCACAGCAAATGAGAAATGGTTTCATATTCATGAAGCACCTCCTCCAAGCTCAATATTGGTACATCCCCATGAAAAAGAAGTAAATTAGGGGAGGCAAGAGACTGGCATAGATGAGCAAGGAACTTCTGGAAGAATTGAAATGAAGAAAGAGGTTCACATCATGTGGAAAAAACAGACTGTCCACTTGGGAGGAATACAGGAATGTTGCCAGAGTATGTAGAGATGCGAAAAGGAAAGGTAAGGCTCTCTTGAAAGTAAATCTGTCAAAGGATGTAAAAGATAGCAAGAAGGGCTTCTTCTTCCTCAGCAGGAAAAGGAATACTGAGCAAAATGTAGACTAGCTGCTGAATAAGGTAGGTGCCTTGGTGACAGAGGACACATAGAAGCCAGAATTATTGAATGCCTTCTTTGCTTCAGTCTTCACTTCTAAGTTTGGCCTTCAGATATCCCAGTCCCAGGTAAGAGAACATCTGGAGGAAAGAATACTCTCCCTTAGTCGAGGAGGAATTGGTTAGATATTGTCTAGACAAGCTGGACACCCACAAATCCATGAGACAGATGAAATGCAACCATGACTGCTGAAGAAGCTGCATAAGGTTATTGCTAAGCCACTCTCCCTCACCTTTGCAACCTTGTGGAGAATGGGAAAGGTGCCTGAGGACTGGAGAAAAGCCAGTGTCACTCCAATGTTCAAATGCCCTTCATCCATGGAATCATGATGGAACCACTCATTCTCTAGGTCATCCCTAAGCACACAGAGAAAAGTAAGATTAACAGAAATAGTCAGGATAGATTCAAAGGGACAAAATCACTCTTGACCAATCTTATAGCCTTCTCTGATGATTTTGCCATCTGGTTAGGTAGGCAGAGGATGTTATGCCTTAAGAAGAGTGTGACCAGAAGGTCAGTGGAGTTGCTCTTCTCTGTTTATTCTGCCCTCATAAGGGAAACCTGGATTATTGTCTCCAGTTCTGGGTTACCCACCTCAGGAGTGAGAAGGAACTACTGGAGAAAGCCGAGCACAGGGCCACAAAGACAGTTATGCAGTTGGAACATTTCTCTTAAAAGGAGAGGCTGGGAGACCTGGAGGTGTTTAGCCTGTAAAAGAGGAGACTGGGGGGGAATCTTGTAAATGCTGATAGATATCTATAGGGTGAAAGTCAAGAGGATGGATCTGGGCTCTTTAAGGGGAAGTGCATATGAACTAGAACACAAGGGATTTCACTTGTACTTAAGGAGAAACTTCTTAATTTTGTGGGTGACAGAGCACTGAAGCAGGCTGCCCAAGGAGGCTGCGGATCCTCCATTTTTGGAAACTTTTAAAACCTGCCTGGATGTGTTCCTGTGCAACCTGATCTGACGTAAGTCAACTTGCTTTAGTAGAGGAGTTGAAGTAGGTAATTTCTGGAGGTCCTGAAAGTCCTGCAGTGAACAATGACTGAGTGGGTGCTTGACTGTAAGCTTTAGCCAATGTAACACTAATCCCACTTTTCTTAGAAAACAAACAAACCACCCCCCCCCCAAAAAAAAAACAACCAACCCAAACCAAACCAAAACACAAACAAACCCCAAACAAGTTCTTCCCTCAAAACCTGAGGAGTTTAAATCTCAGGGTAGTCAGAATACACTCCTTTTAGCAATGGAAATTACACATTCTGCAGTTTTGAAGAAACAGGACTTTAGCCACAATGTGGTATCACCCTGTGGTTCTGTGTGATTTTGTTAGTAACACCATGCAAAATGGATATTTGAGCTCTCCAAACAATTAATTTCAAAATATACCTTCTTTCTTTTTTTCTGCTGCAGTGCCTGAGCACAAAAGCAGGATTTATATTTGTTTTCTCAGCTGTCACTTTCTTACAAGAATAAGAATCCCTGTAATGATTCTGTTTTACATAAGACAAACATAAATTCAAGAGAGCTGTATTTAACTAAAAAGTCAATATATAATTCCCAATACCTACACTGCTCTTGTACTATTAATTCCTTCTGAAAACTCACTTCTTCTAACAGATTTGCAAGATGACATTAACAGTGGCGGGGAAAAAAAAGAGAAGAAAACTTAAATTTTAAAATTAACTTTTTAAAAGTGTGGTAGTTTGGGAGTTATCAGTCCCCCCAAACATTTGCAATCACCCAGACTAGACTCAGATGGCTTGAAGTTAAGGAATGAAGCTTTATATTTACAGCTTTGCACAATATACAAACAGATCTTTAGAATATATTACAGATATGTACAGTAAAAATGATAATACAGAAACACAATGCCCCTCAGAGAGATCAAAGTCCCCAAGAGGGGTTCCCAATGGCCCTTCCACTTTCCCCCCACTACCCAATCTTATCCCAGTATCTGNAGTCAATATATAATTCCCAATACCTACACTGCTCTTGTACTATTAATTCCTTCTGAAAACTCACTTCTTCTAACAGATTTGCAAGATGACATTAACAGTGGCGGGGAAAAAAAAGAGAAGAAAACTTAAATTTTAAAATTAACTTTTTAAAAGTGTGGTAGTTTGGGAGTTATCAGTCCCCCCAAACATTTGCAATCACCCAGACTAGACTCAGATGGCTTGAAGTTAAGGAATGAAGCTTTATATTTACAGCTTTGCACAATATACAAACAGATCTTTAGAATATATTACAGATATGTACAGTAAAAATGATAATACAGAAACACAATGCCCCTCAGAGAGATCAAAGTCCCCAAGAGGGGTTCCCAATGGCCCTTCCACTTTCCCCCCACTACCCAATCTTATCCCAGTATCTGTCTTACCTGCCAGGTAAACAGGGAAATTTGGCCAGGGGAGTTGGAAGCAGGAATTGGTTAGTTGGTTACACAGATTCAGCTGGAAAGCAGGGAAAGGGAGAGACCAACAGCCCAGAGCTCAGACCCAAGCAGCTCTGTCTTACGTATGTTTGGGTTTTTACTTCCATATCGGTCAGCAAGTGTATGAGTGAAGGAGACATCACCAATGTTTTCCTTTCTCACCTTGTAATCTAATTTCTCATATTAAAATATTCCAATCAGCCTCAAACCAGCACAAAAAAAGAGTCGCCTAGATGATTAATTTTAAAAAATATGTATGTACATTATTAATGCTACTCTAACTGGATTTTTGGTTGTCCAGTTGATGTTTTCCTCTTGCAGGTAGTAAATAGTATATTCTTGGTCTTCATGGAAGCTGGCTTGCTAGGACATGGTAGCACAGCTGCTTATGATATGTCTCATCTCATGTTGTTGCCAAGCCCACCTGCTCTTTTACTGAAGAAGTCTGTGAAAAATTGCCCAGAATAGAAAATGAAACACTTGACATGGACAATAATCTTCATAGCTAAAGTCTAAATTACCCCGAAAGGAGAGAGGCAAAGTCTGTCCATACAGGAAATTGTGTCTCCCAGATTTCCCCAACACATTAGTTACTTCTCCCTTTCCTCAGAACAAGTCTTTCTCAGCCTTTTACATCTCTCCTCACGATCTGACTCCATTCTGTCTCTTTTTTGGATGAGTAAGTGGCAGTGTATCCTATGGCTGGTTTAAATTAATGAGTTCATCTGCTAACTACTGCATGTGGATGCTGCTACTTTCAAGTGATAACAGTAACCTTTATCTCAAGGGAACACTGCTTCGAGTTTCTTTTGAACTCACATGCCAATTTCCACAAGATAGGGGAAAATAATTTACCTTTGGTGAGAATTGCTATTTTAGCTATTGATGTGGGTTGGATTTGCACCCCATCAAATTGGAATTTTACCCACACCCACCCCATCCGTTTGCCACACTATTTGGAATTTTGGATGTTACATGAAATTATATTTACAGAAGTGAAGTCATTATAAAAGTAGGAAAGGTAATAAGCAAATACGAGATTTATTTAAAAGTATTTGCAACCCAACAACAGTATAAACCCACAGCCCTGGACAAAAGGAACCTGAGGGTAGCCAGCCTGTTGTCTTCTAACCAGCACTCCACGCTGCTGTACCTTCACCACTCAAAACAAGGAAGCAAACAAGATCACGAAGAGGCAAACAGAAAGCAAGAAATATCAGAAAGAAGAGAGAGAATTCTCTGCATTCCTAAAGTATAAAGAAATATGCAGAACCAATACAACGAAATAAACTTATCTGTTACTTTTGCTTAGCCTCTTCCAAAAAAGCATCCATCCCCTTAACTGAACTCTCTGGAAAGATCTACATCTTATTTGCAATTAAGTGTACCTCAGAACTGTAACAGTTTTCAAGAAGATGAAAGACAATTATTACATAAACCTTACCTCTTCAGGAGGACAGGCTAAGAAGAATTTCCCCTCTGAGGAGGAATTTATTGTTTTGTCAGTCAAGAGTAAATTAGTAACAACACTTTAATTTATTTACCTATTTCCATTTTAAATCAGTTCAACATGAAAGCTGCAAGAAGAAGGAACTGAAGAGGGAATTGAAGCAGAGGCCCTCAAGCTACCCAATCAAGTATTAAACTAAATGTCTTTCTCAGCTGTACAAATTAAGCCTCCTTTTATATTGCAGCTGCTAGGTTCATTAGAGTAAATTGTTAGCACTGCAGATAATTTTGATGACAGAAGTGACAGTGAGCTACAGTAATGCTTTAAATACTTATGCATTTTGCAGAAGTAACCTGTTAAGGACCTGTTTAAAGCTAAGCATCCTGTGTGATTCAGTCACTGTAGTGACACAATGCATTTTAACTTTTTAATCTGTAACTTCTTTAACTCTTACTTTAACTAGCTTAGTATCCACATTAAAACTGAAGCAGTAGTGGAAACAACCAACCATGTTTAGTAGAGCTCAAAAGGGAGTTCACAAATTACCCTAGCTTACATGCTGAACCACCTGATTTAATAAATGTGGAAGTTATGCCGCTGTGGAAGTTTATCTCAGACTGCTTCTCTGCTCTCCTTTCTTTGTATTCAAACACCTGTTACAATCTACTCGAATAGCATGTTGCGGTACAGACAGCTCTTGGGTGCCTACACCTGTGCCAGCTCAGGGCAATTGCTACCAGCTCCACAACTCAGCCTGCACAAACAAAGGTGAAGCAGGAGTCACCTGGAATATCTAGACTGTGCACTGCTTTGTGACCATCATAACGCTGTACACCAGTGCCCCAAGAATGACTCTGCTCAACCAGGGTCACAGTGTGCCTGGAACCATCACGTGAGCAATGTGTGAACAACTTTGCTATGGCATCACTTCTAGCAACTGCCCCTAGGAAGGGAATGAATGGCAATTCAGGAATAAAGGGCAGCACCCTGAGCTTCTTGCTGTGTACCTACCGTCAAGAAGACATCAAGCATGCTGGACATTGCTGGAATTCAGAGTGGGATTCTTGTCATGTGTTATTTTAAAGAGTGGACAGAATGAGACACACTCAAAGTGAACTGGAAAGAAATGCAGAATTTTATTTGAAAAGAAAGGTACAGAAAAATTACAGAGCATATGCAGGATGCACAACAATCCCATTAAACCTTCCCTCAACCCAAACTGGTCTACAATCCCCACAGCTCCTCTCCTACCCACCACCACAGTGCCTCTGCCACCCATAGACCAATCAAGGCCTCTGCCACCCATAGACCCAAACAAGGCCTCTGGACCATACCCAGTTCCATTCCTTAGATGTTTACTTGGATAAGTAGCTTATGGCAGAAGACAGCAGACAAGAGGGAAAGGACAAGTTGGCCTTGCTGCCAGTTTATAAAGAGATAGCAGAATTATGGGACTGAATAACAGTATTACACTTTCCTGGATCCAGCCCCTGGACTTCTCTAATCCCTAGAACATTCTTAGCTCTATGGTTCCCAAACCTACAATTCTTTTCTCTCACTCTCTCTTGTGTGTACCAGGTAATTGCCTCACCTGCCTTAAGATGATCAAAGTGATCTTGTAATCAATACAATAAGGTCTGATAAGGCATATGGAGGACAGGGAAGTGATTAAAGTCAGAAAGAATCGCTTCACCAAGGGCAAATCCTGCCTGACCAAACTAGTGACTTTCTATGACAGAACAACTCTGTCAGTGGACAAGAGATGACCTAAAGATGTGATCTGTGTTTCTGCAAGGCCTTTGACAAGTTCTTGCACAACATCCTAGTTGCCAAGATGGAGAGGTATGGGTTTGATGGGTGGATTGTTCAGTAGATAAGGAACTGGCTGGACAGTTGCATCTAGAGAGTAGAGTCAATGGCTGGAAATCCAGATGGAGAGCAATGATAAGTGCTGTTCCTCAGGGGTCTATACTGGGTCTTGTGCTGTTTAATGTTTTTATCAGTGATATAGACAGTAAGATCGAGTGCATCATCAACAGGTTTGCAGATGATACCAAGCCAAGTGGTGTGGCCAATAAGCCAGAGGGACAAGATATCATCCGGAGGAACCTGGACAGGTTGGAAAGGTGGGCCCAGGCTGAACCCCATGAGATTCAACAAGAGCAAGTGCAAGGTTCTGTATCTGGGTTGGAACAATTCTCACTATTAGTACAGACTTGGGGAGGAAGTGATAGAAAACAGCCCTGTGGAAAAGGACTTGGGGGTGCTGATAGATGAGAAGCTGGACATGAGCAGACAATGTGCACTTGCAGCCCAGTCCAATTGCATCCTTGAGTGTGCCAAAAGTTGCATTGCCAGCAGGTTGAGAGAGTTGATTTTGTCATTCTGCTCTGCCCTGGTAATACCTCACCTCTGCTACAAAGACAGGGTGAGGGAGGTAGGGTTGTGCAGCCTGGAGAATAGAAGGTTCTGGAAAGACCTAATAATGACGTTCCAGTAGCTTAAGGCGGTGTGCAAGAGGGCTGGAGAGGGACTATTTATGAAGGCCTTCAGTGATAGGACAAGGAGCAATGGTTTGAAATTAGAGAAGAGTAGATTTAGGTTTGATGTTAGGAAAAAGTTCTTTACAATTAAGGTATGGGTGTTTGAGCACTGGAACAGGTTTCCCAGGGAGGGAGTTGGGGCTGCATCTCTGGAGATGTACAAGATGAGGTATGACAGGGCTCTGGGAGACCTGATCTAGTTGAGGTTGTCCCTGCTGACTGGAGGTTCCTTCCAACCCAAGTGGTTGTATGATTCTATGAAGTTATCTGTCGTTTTAGCTATGTTAGTGTCAGTCTGCCTCACCTTGCTTCCTAGGTTTCACAAAGGAGCTTCCCCCAAAGACTTGCTCTGAAGTTTGATCATGACAATAAGTACTTACAGATATTGTGTTTCAAAAATCTGCCATAAAAATGTGGAACAACAAAATTTATCTCTTTAGAAATAAATTTTTCAGTGCTAAAAATATAATTCAGTGTTTTCTAAATGCTAAAAACATGTTTTAGGTTATATTTTCTAATAAATACATATTTTTCCTACACTTTTTACTAGCCAAGTAAGCACATGACTCAGAACATTAGTCTCAGCAATAGCAAATTATTTCTTTCTTGTAACTGTATGTTTGGATTGCAAACAGCTTGGAAGTACTGACAGATCAAAGTTCATGTAAGTCTCTTAGTAAAGCTCAAATGTAAATGTTTATGGAATGCTGTACTAGAATTTAGCATTCCAGAACTCTTTTAAGTCCTTTTTTTTAAAGGACGTTGGAATTCAAAAATCTACAGATAAGCACATTGTCACCTGTTACAAATTTTTGATCTAATGTTCTGTTTATTCATGTCAACAGTGCTTCCAAACACAAGAAAAACTCCCAGAGCCTGTTCAGATAATTACATCTTTAATCATTCTGCTGCTGAAATAACCTGAGCATACTTTAACAATTATTTGTTAGACTGAAGGCACAAGAAACAAAACACACATTTCCATAACTAAATCAAGGATTGCTGAGTTTCATTCTCTCAGTCTTAGACTACATGTAGTCATAAAATAAAACCAGACAGCTGATTAACTGTTCTACTCTATTGTGTAAGTAATTTAGTGGAAAGAGTTGATATTGTTTACTGGTAAGGTCCAGTCAGAGGCAATCAGACACCTTATTACCACATTTTACTTTTCCATCAATACTCAGCTTTTCTCAAAACACAGTATGAGAGATCTTTATCCTACTGTAGCCCTTCAGAAACTGGCCTCACTGTCTGAGCCAGCATCATTTTAGATCCTAAGGTTTCTCCCTCATCATATTTTCATTTGCAAAATGTTTCTTTATCCTACATCTAGTCAGAGCACCACCAGAACCTCATTACATCGATATGAAAAGGACCACAGCTGCTGAGAGGCACAGGAAGAATGTGACGAGACACAGAAGGAAGCTCAGCAGAAGGGGATATTATTGAGGTCAGGGCTGGAGATGTAATTTTGGTCGGAGATGTTGCATGCAGGAGAGAAAAAGTACCTCTTAAAGCCCAGGGAAGAATGACCATTGGGTAGAGGCAGCTGCAGAAACAGACTGTGGCTTAGAGAGGACCCATACTGTGCCATACAGGCCAGGATGCCATTGGCCTTCTTAACCACCCCTGCATACTGCTGGCTCATGTTCATCTGGCTGTCCACCAGCAATCCCAGATGCTTTTCCAGCATCCTGCTCTCCAGCACCCTTCCCCAAGCGTGTAGGGTTACTTGGGATTGTTGTGACCAAAGTGCAAGACCTGGCACTTAGTCTTGTTAAACTCCATTCTGTTGACCTCAGCCCATCTTTCCAGATCTTTCTGAGGTGCCTTCCTGCCCTGGAGTAGATCAGCACTCCTGTTCAGTTTAGTCTCATCTGCAAACTTGCTGATGGTGCCCTTGATCCCCTCACCCACCATCACCATGTTCTAGCAGTCTTCCAGTGCCTAAAGAGGAAAGATGGGAAAGATGAGGACTGAATACCACTGAGTATAATGACAGGACAGGGGATAATGGCTTTAACTGAAAGAGTGCAAATGTAGATTAGGTGTAAAGAAGTGCTTCTTTCTGAGAATAGTGAGGCATGGGAACATGTAGCCCAGAGAAGTTGTGTATGTTCCATTTCTGGAAGTATTCAAGGACAGGTTGAATTGGGCATTGAGCAAATGTAATGTAGTATGAGATACCTCTGATTACAGCAGAGAGGTTGGAACTTTTTTAGGTGCCTTCCAACCCAAACCATTCTATTGTTCCATGGTTGGAGTTTGTGTTTTAAAATTGAAAGCATTAAAACACAGACACCCTGCTGTTAGAATGCCTTTTCAAGATAATCAACATTGACTGCAATCCCAAGCACAAATACAGGCTTGTCACGGGATAGCACTAATTAAATGCAGTATCCCGTGGGAC
>VWZI01017289.1:11087-23328 GCA_013396835.1 Psilopogon haemacephalus | reverse complement strand
TCCAACCTAGACCATTCTATGATTCTATGATTCTATGATTTTGATAACTGGTGTAGTATTCAGTTTGTTCATCTTTATAGGATGTGTGCTAGCAGCACAGGCAATGCTTTGGGTGACCATTCTGCTCTCCTTATGGTCACCCAGGCTCAAGGAGATGAGACCTCAGATGTCACCTGGCAAATGACACAGAGGAGACAATTTTTTCCATCCCATGGGAGCCAGTATGGTGCACACAACTCCCCATTGATACACAAATATCACCAAGCAATGGGAATAGTCTAATGTGGTCCATTCTGTCACTGTGTTATGGCAGTTATTATAGTAGGAGATAGGATTTTTCAAAAATTAATATAGTTTATTAATGTTGATATTCAGGAGTCTTGCTGCCAGCCACAATTTTAAGAATAGATTTTTTTGCAAGGGTCCTGAAAACATTACCTAGATGAGAACAGAGTTTAGAATACTTAAGAAATAACTAGCAATAATACAAAAAACATTAAACCATTGAACTGGAAAGAGGTTCTTACAGTTGATTATACCACTTGCCCACTAGAGGGACTCGAGATGCTCCTTTCTTGCTTAAGGCAGAAGGCTTGAATACAGTTAGAGAATTTACAGAGTTTTGCTAAAGAGGGTTTTGAGGTATTTACTCACAAAAATTGTATCTCTGGAATCCTGGGGATAACTGCAGTTCCCAGACAATACCCAAACACTTGCTGGAAGTTCTGCTGATGTCTTCTTAGCCCTTCAGGCTTGTAGATCTTCCCAGGGTCTAACAAGGGTGGTGGGAGAGGGGCAGACTATCTCTGACATGATCCTAGTTCCTCTTGGATGATCTGTGTCCCTTCCAGGGCTCCCAGTCTCAGCAGAAGACTTGGAGGTGTGCAGTCTTGGCACAATGTCATGGTGGCCTATTGTGTGAAGGAACTTAATGCCAATCTTGTAGTAAACTGAGACAAGGAAGTTTCCAGGTAGACAAACACAAAGTTTGTCTTGTTATTATATAGCTTATAGCTTAGAGCTTATCTTGTAGCTAGCTTATAGCTTAGCAGACATAGTGCTGCAGAGCATGGCAGGGTGCAACAGCAGAGAGCACCATAAGGCAAAAGCAATGGTAGAAGCACATTGAGGCAGAGCACTGGCAGAGCAAGTTGTGTTTACCTGCTCATCTCTTTTTATCAATACAGCCTGAGAATAATGGTTCTTTGGCCACAGCCAATCTGTTTTGGCACTTTGCCAAAACTGACCATATTAGGTGAAACGAGGGCTTGCTTACAGTTGTTTGGGTAAAGCACAGAAATACATTTTCTCTGGACAGTAAGACAATGAAAAAAATCATTATGTTACCTTTTCTCTTTGAACACAGTGTAAATCTGGAATCTATACGAATAATCACACAGCATTGATCTGTCAGTATCAACTTATAATTTCCTGATGTAGCTTATAGCTTAGAGCTTATCTTGTAGCTAGCTTATAGCTTAGCAGACATAGTGCTGCAGAGCATGGCAGGGTGCAACAGCAGAGAGCACCATAAGGCAAAAGCAATGGTAGAAGCACATTGAGGCAGAGCACTGGCAGAGCAAGTTGTGTTTACCTGCTCAACTCTTTTTATCAATACAGCCTGGGAATAATGGTTCTTTGGCCACAGACGAGCCAATCTGTTTCGGCACTTTGCCAAAACTGACCATATTAGGTGAAATCAGGGCTTGCTTACACTTGTTTGGGTAAAGCACAAACAAATGTAGAAACATGTGATAATACTCTGTTTACAAGTTTGGAAGAGACATGGAGGAGACTGGAAGGCACCACTAGGGCCCTTGTTTTTCTTACCTGCCCTTGCTGCCCCCAAAAACAGGAGGAGGGAGAGCAGAAAACGTCTGGGCAAGCCAGGACATGTTTAGGCTATTTTGGCATTCCATGACAACATTGACATGGCCTTGAACTGACCCTGGCTTTAACTCATCAGTAAGGGTGTGGAGTCCTCTTTGCATCTGTGCCAGAGTGATGACTTGTGACACTGCACCTGGCAATCCACCTGAAACATGGTTAGAACTCTCACAAGAGCTGTGTGCTGTGTTGGAGTTACCCATCAAAAGGATGGCAGAACAGCGATAAACACTGTGATAAGAGCAACAGTCAATGTAACACTACTGAAAGGTGTGGCCTTCCCTGTTCCCATTGTCCTATAGCTGGAACAACTTCAGTCACTCATCCAAGCCTCACCCATCAGAATTACACTGACAATTGTAGTTGTAAGCAGCAGTAACACAGCTCCTGTGGAATCAGCCTGGGGCTGCTCAAATGGGAAACTTTATCCTTACCTAACACAAAATCCAGGTACCAAATTATTACAGCCCTGTGTAATTCATCTCTTTGATGTTTGAACTCGTATTTGCCCCACGTTAACCTGAAAAGACACCAAATTGTTCTGGAAAACATTACTTGGGAACTGCATCTGTGAAGCAATTGGACTGGATACGCCTTTAGGGAACTGAATTTACAATTCCAACAAGCACCAAGGATGACTCTGCAGAACAGGCTGGCATTAGGCATGCTGCTGTTAAAGGAACAGGGATGTTCCTGATGTGTGGGATGTCAGACCTCACTGGTGGTGAATGCTTCATTACCATCCACAGCACTTCTACCCCCACTGAAGAAGCCCCTGCCAAAAGGAAGGCATTGCCAACCAAAGAGCTGAACTGTTCCAGCCCTTGCAGCTGACAGAGTGGTTTGGCAGGCTGTCCCTGGATTTGTGAGTTGCATCTGTGACAGAGGCTTTGGGAGCCATGGGGAGCATTGGGTTAAAGCTGCTGCTTGGATTTATGGTTTTGATGACAGGAACTGCTGCAATTGATCATCCTTTACTATTTGGTGCTGGTTCTCTCTTTTCTCCATCTGTCTGTGTACAACAGTCTCCAGCCTAGAAGATCCAAAAAGTGGCACAAACATCTATTTGAGTCTCTGGGTGGTCTCCAAAGCAAGATAGTTTACATGGCCAGCAAACCCTGCCCAAGGAGAGGACTCCAAGGCACCAGAGACTACAAAAGTGACAAACGGAGACACACCACACTGGTGCCCCACCACCTGCTTCTTCTCCTTTGTGTCATCTCAGAAAGTTCTACTCTTCTCCTCCTTTGTTCTACTCTTCTCTGAAGGAAACCTCCTGTACTGTATTTCTGTTAGTCTCTGCATTTCAAAGAGTTATTTGAGTTCAAAAGCCACTTGGTGCTGGATTCACCTTTGTTTGTGCATGGAGGATCTCAGAGCCTGGCACAACTCTGTCTCTAAGCCCAGGGTCTGAGATTTCCTGGACCTGGTGCCTGGGCCTGGCTGCAGCTCTAACAGCCAAGTGTCCAGGACAGCAGGACACAGGACAGTGGTGTCTAGGATCACCACTGCTTCCAGAAGAGACAAGCAGATGTTCCTTTGGGCCTCAATCATCTCACTCTAGAGCTCTACACTCAGCTGACATCAGTCCCAGCCTGTTCATAAAGGTGCATCTGCCCTGTTGCTGCCTCCTCCTTACAAAGAGCCTCATGGACCCTTCCCTGTCAGTGTGAGCAGGAAGAGCTTTGAGAACATGATTCATCTCTTCTGCAATGAATATCTAAGGAAGGGGCAATCAAGGGCCCTTTGGCAGTGCTGATGTCCTCCAGTGATTGTCACCAGAGACTCCTGCTCAGCCCTTTCCAGCTCTGCACTTTGGGGACTTGGCTAACCACACTCAGGTGTTTCCACAACACAGCCCCAGAGGGGTGGAGCCATGGACAGCTAAATCATGATGTGGTGTTTAGGTGTGGAAATGCCCTGACACAGGGAGCAGGAAGCAGAGCAATTTGCATCGTTTGAATTAGAAATTCAAAGTACATTCAGCTGCTGGAGAGAGGGAAGGAAGGGAGGGGAAGTGTCATTGGCAGCCTTACTCCAGGAACAGTGGCTGCAGGTAGAGCTCCCAGACACTGTGAGGCTTTGCCTTGAAGCACCCAAGACAGCTTGGTTCAGTGGAACAGCCACGAGAATGGCACAGCCAGAAAACATCAGAGTGAGTGCAGCAACACAGATCTATCTGCTAAAGCAATGACCCAGCTGCTGGGACCTCTTACAGGGATTTGGACAAACCCTGAGCAGGAAGGGTCCAGCTCTGTCAGAGATCTGTTTCTGGCTGGAGTCTGTGACCCTTTCCAAGTGCTGGTCCCAATTGCACTGGGAGACATTGTGAGTTCACCCAGGAGTGCTCAGAGGGTGGTGAGAGCATTAGACTCAAGGCTGAACTCAGCCTGAGATGAGCTGACTGGGAACTGCACTCCCTGTGATGCTAAGGAGCACTTACACTGTGGTGAAGAACTTCTGCAGGGTAGAAGTCATGGGAGGGAGGGGATAAATCATATAGAATAGAATAGAATAGAATAGAATAGAATAGAATAGAATAGAATAGAATAGAATAGAATAGAATAGAATAGAATAGAATAGAATAGAATAAGCCAGTTTGGAAGAAACCTCCAGGCTCATCCAGTCCAACCTATCCCCCAGCCCTATCCAATGGCACTAAATGCTCCATCCAGTCTTTTCTTGAACACTTCCAGGGATGGCCACTCCACCACCTCCCTGGACAGCCCATTCCAATGGGCTCTCAGTGAGGCTGTCAATGAGGCTCCTCAAAAAGCCTCTTCAGTTCTTCTGTAAAGCCCTCCACAGAACTGGCCTCACTTCCTCAGCATGTAAAGGAAGGAGTTCAGCACAGGAGTGACAACTGTGTTAAGATATTGACAAGTTTGTTCAGGGCCAGGTAGCTGTGGGCTGGTGGCTTGGTGTACAGGAACATGGTGGAGCCACACGAGATGGAGACATCTCCATTTGGGCAGGGCAAGTGGAAAAAGCTTTGTTCTGGCCATGGGCTGATTGGATCCTCAGGATGGAAGAGATGATGTACATGAAGGAAACCAGAGTGAGCACAGTTCTCTCCAGAGGCTGCCAGGCTGGGTGTTTGCCTCTTGCCTGCAGCTGTGGTACAGAAAATAGGTAGGATCTCAGTGCTTGCCTGTGGAGCCATTTACTGACACCCAGGAGATGCCTGAAACAGCCAAGGACCAAGGGCTTGTGAATGTCAAGCATCTGGTGCTGGAGACTAACATGGTCTTGAAAGCTCCAGGGTGAGAGAGAAGTCAGGGCACCTATGGACACAGTGACAAAGAGAAGGGTGAGGCAGTGAGTGCCCCTACCTGATTTCCAAGCTGGTAACCCCACAGTTAAGGGCTGAGTCTTCAGTCTTTAGTTAGAGGAAATCTGAGTGAAGATCTGACAAGAGATGAGTTGGGAGAAATTCATCTCCCCTGTGTCTGGAAGAATTGTCTCCAGGGGAGCTACTCATCTTTGATCTATTCATCATCAGTAGAGAGAAGCAGCACTGTCAAGCTTCATTAGCAATAACCCATATTTTTGCTTCTGCACTTTTGTCAAGATACCAAGGTTTTCTTGACAGGAAATGGGATGTGAGGCTGTAGTTGCTGCCAAGAGACAATTGCACTGGTAGAAAAAGATGAGATTTACATATAAAAGAGCTCTGAGCCCATCTGCAGCTCACTTGGCAAGTAGACAAACTTGCCTGGTCCTGTCTGATCCTCAGCTTCTCCTGCAAGCTTTGCGTCATAGCAAGTTGATCCCTCTCAGCAATGCAGTGTTTTGTTCTCCCTGTCCTTTTGCTGACTGCCCTCAGTTCCCACTGGCTCAGCTCCAGATCCCAACCTGAATGCATTCAACAGCTACTCCTTGGAAGAGCTTCTCCCTGCTACTCTTGCCCATGGCTGAATTGACACAGTACTAGGTTGGACCTTGGAGGGAACAGAAAGCTGAAGCAGCACCTAAGGACCATACTGAGGGATCCTGCCTGCTTTACCACTCTGGCCATGCTGCAGAGGAAGTGATCAGGTCAAGCACCAGTGCCACCAGTCCAGCACAGCTCTGCCATAGCAAGAGGAATGTCCTTCCTCAAGAGCTTATGGAGCCCTCAGGGGCTCATTCCTTTTGGGCAGGTGTAAGCAGTGACATCTCAAGGCAAGGCCTGATGGTCCCTGGCAGCAGGGCAGCTGGGAATGCCTTCCTCAGCTTCTAAGCATGGGGCACAAAGAGGAGCCACTACAGTGTCCCAACCTTCCATTCCCCTGAGAATGGAAAACAGTCTCCTTGTGCCCACAACACCTTTACCCCAGAGTAAACCCTGGTTCTTTTAGCAGCTTTTGGAATGTCCAGAAAGGAAAGGACCACACAGAGGCCAGGCTTGAATGCAGCAAAACTTTAATTTAAATTCAACAGGAAAACAGTCACTGCAAGTGCAGTGAAGCAGTGCAGGAATGCTCCAAAGCTTTCAAGAGTCTGCTGCCCATATCCATGGAGAAGTTGCTGCATGATGTCCATCTGCCTGCCTCATACAGGAAGAGGAGACAGATGGTCCCATCAGGATGGCCTAGGAGGGACCTTGTTGGCAAGGGAAAGCAAAACAGAGAGGGAAAGGGAAAGAAGGCAAAGCCATGCAGCTGTGCTGAAAACACATCCAAGGTTTCCATCTTCGAGGTGTCCCCTGGGGCTGTGCCAGCAGCTCTGTCAGCGCAGGTACCTTCTGCCATAGGAGCTGCTGGCAATGCCAGAGAGGTCAAAGCCCCCAGAGTTGATGGGCACTCCAGCACAGCTGAGGATGCTGCCAACAGCAGCAGAGCTGGAGGAGCCCACAAGGGTGTTCTGCGGGAAGGAGCTGAGGATGGGGCCGGGCAGGGTCACCACCACAGCAGGAGGCTCAATGACAACGGTGGAGCAGTGGCACCGCCTGACACAGGGCTCAGTGCAGCTGTTGGCCAGCGGGGTTGGGCCGCAGGGTCGGCAGGGCAGGCACTGGCTGGAGCAGGACATGGCTGGAGAGTGGAGCTGCACCTGGGACAGAGGCAGGGAGGAAGCAGAGAAGGAGTCTGGGTGAGGAGCAGCCTGAGGACACTGTCACAAAGCAGCCAAGGCTGAGACTGAGTGGGGGGTTGGAAGCTGTGCAGGAGCCACAGGCTCTTCATCACCCTGTGAAGAGCAGCCTGGCACAGGGAGGATCTCTGTGACTTCAGGAACCAAAAGCTCCCTCAGCCTCCTGCCAGCCTCCCCCTAAGCAAACCTTCTCCATGCATCCCTCTGTCATCACAAGAAGACCCAAACATCAGGGCTGAACAGAGGCTAAGGTCTGAACGAGGGGAGATGTCACTCTGTAAGAGGAGCAGAAATGCTTCAGACTCACCTGGTTCCCAAGGAGAAGGAGGCAGGAGAAGTGGATGAGAGAGAAGGACCTGGGCTGCCTTTTATACCTGCCCTGCATTGCTGCAGGATCAGAGGCAACTTGGCAGAGGTAACAATTTCTGGACAAGCTCATCTTGAATGCAAACCCTCACAGCTAAGGACATGGCTGTGCTTTCATTTCCTGCACTGCTGCCTTTTCATCTCCAGGTCTGTGCCAGGCCCATGACCCACTGAAGGCATCTTCTGAAGAACTGGGTGGAAAGGCACCAAGATTTTCAGGGCAGGAATGCAACAATGCAGGCAGAACACTCAGCTCAGGTGCTGGAGGGGCCCAGATCAGAGCAGTGATGTCAGCCTGGGTCACTCTTTTAGGGTTCCTGGAAAGTTGTTGTCAGTAGGAAGCTCCTGCAACCCTCAGCTGGACACCATGGGCTCCTGGGCATGAGGACCTGTCACATTCTTGTTTCTCCCTCCTCACCTCACTCCAATGGTCACTTGTTGTGGCCTCCCCAGGTTAGTGCATTGTACTGCTCAGTTTGGGTCTCATCCTGCCTAACACTGCACTCAGGAATCAAATTCTGGTCAGTTTTGAGTGCAGTCTGCAGTCTGTGAGCACACAGAGAATGCCATGGATATGCCCAGCTCTTGGTCCTTTCCCAGGATGCTCTAACCCTCCTTTGGATGTCTCTCAGTGTCCTCAGCACAGCCTGCCATTGATGGTCTTCCTACATGTCTTCTTCCATGTGGTGTTGTGAGCAGTTTTGTCCATCAGCACCACAACACAGTTTCACAGAGGCAGATGCAGCCCAAGTGCAGTCGAAAGTTAATGGCACCATCCTGCTGGAGATGTGCCCAGCAAAGAGGTACAGAAATGCAAGTCCTGTCTCCTGACTCCTTTTCTTGTTGCTGCAGAGCTCACCCTCTGCTGCTACCAGGTCCAGGACCCCACAGCTATGCTCCCAGTCCAGTTTGGATCCTCTGCTGGGCAAAACTACCCTAAGGAGGGCAAATCCCTTTCTTGTCTTGCATCTGGGAGATACCTGAGCCTTCAGCCTGCAAGAGCAGCCCGGTCAGACACATGGAGCAGCCTTTGGCAGATGGGAGGAGGAGAATAAGCCCAGTGAGAAAGATGCTGAAGTGATGGAGAGAGCCAGGCAAAGCTGCAATTCCTTTCTGGCTTCACACATCATGTGCAGGAGCAATTTGTGCTGCAGTTCCCATCAAGAAGGGACCATCCAGGTAGGAGGTAATGAAGGGGTAGTTAATTGATTCTTTCAAAATCAATATTGTTTATTAATATTGGTATTCAGAACTCTCACTACCACTATCTTTTAATAATAATTGGTTCTTCACATGGTCAAGGAAACATTATACAGATAATAACATTGGATCTAGAATGTTTAAGAAATACCCAGCAAAACCACAACATCAGTTGAACTGGAAGAGAAGGTTCTTGTGGTCAATACACTGCTTGTCCACTAGATGGACGCAGGGAGCTCCTTTGTGCTTATGGCAGAAGGCAATTGGTGAATTACAAGGGGCTTTAAATATTTATCACAATATATTATTTCCTAACTCATGGTGCTAGCTACAGCTTCAGATAGTACCCAAACACTGTTGGTGTTGGTTCTGTTGGTATCTTCTTAGCTGCTGAGGCTTCTGATTCTTCCCAGGCTTCACAGAATGCTGGTGAAAGGAGGCAGATGATCTCTGACCTTATCCTGGCTCTTCTGTGCAATCTGTGTGTCCCTTCCAGCACTCCTCACTTGGCAGTTGCAGGCAGGATATCTTGCAAATTGCAGTCTCAGCATGGCCTGTTGCGTGGAGGTATTTGGAGCCTCTTCATGGAAACACGAAGCAGGCAGTTTCCAGGCAGTTCAGGATGCAATAAAGTAGTGAGGAGGAACACTGCCAGGAGCAGAGAGCAATGGCAGCAGCAGCAAGCAAGCACAAATACAACAGCAGAGCATGTTGTGTTACCTGCTCATCTTTTATCAATACAGAGAGACTAAAGGGCCTTTGGACACAAATTAGCCAATCAGAATGGCCGTTAGCCAAGCCTGCCCATATTAGGTGAAGCCACAGGCTTGCTTTACCCAAATTTGGGAAAAACACAGGCCTTGCATGAGGCAGGCACAAGTCAAGTGTATGTACCTCGCTTACCACTGGATACAAACAAGAGTAAAATAAGTCTGGGCAAGCCATGGTCCTTAGACTCAGTGGCTCCACGTTCTTTGTCCTCTTTCCCATAGTTGCTTCTTCCCATAGCAGAAGGAATCATAGAATCATAGAATGGTCTAGGTTGGAAGAGACCTCAAAGATCATCCAGTTCCAACCCCGTGCCACAGGCAGGGACACCTCCCACTAGATCAGGACGCTCAAGACCTCATCGAGCCTGGCCTTGAACACATCCAGAGAGGGAGCAGACACAACCTCCCTGGGCAACCTGTTCCAGTGCCTCACCACCCTCACTGTGAAGAATTTCTTCCTAACACCCCGTTCAAATCTCCCCTCCGCCAATTTGAACCCATTCCCCCTCATCCTGTCATTACAAGACCTTGTGAACAGTCCCTCCCCAGCCCTCCTGTAGGCCCCCCTCAGATACTGGTAGGCTGCTATAAGGTCTCCCCGAAGCCTTCTCTTCTCCAGGCTGAAAAGCCCCAACTCTCTCAGCCTGTCCCCATAGCAGAGGTGCTCCAGCCCTCTGATCATCTTCGTGGCCCTCCTCTGGACTCTCTCCAACAGTTCCATGTCCTTCTTGTGCTGGGGGCTCCAGAATTGCACACAGTACTCTAGGTGGGGTCTGACAAGAGCAGAGTAAAGGGGGAGAATCACCTCCCTTGCCCTGCTGGTAATGCCTCTCTTAATGCAGCCCAGGACACGGTTGGCTGTCTGAGCCGCGTGTGCACACTGCAGGCTCATGTTGAGCTTCTCATCCACCCAGACCCCCAGGTCCTTTTCCTCAGAGCTGCTCTCCAGCCACTCACCACCCAGCCTGTATTTGTGCTTGGGATTGCAGCGCCCCAGGTGCAGGACCTTACACTTGGCCTTGTTAAATTTCATGAGGTTAGCCTGGGCCCACCTCTCCAGCCTGTCCAGGTCCCTCTGGATGGCATCCCTGCCCTCCAGCAAGTCAACTGTGCCACACAGCTTGGTGTCATCTGCAAACTTGCTGAGGGTGCACTCGATTCCTCTGTCCATGTCGCTGACAAAGATGTTAAACAGCACTGGTCCCAGCACTGACCCCTGAGGGATGTCACATGTCACTGGTCTCCAGGTGGACATTGTGCTGTTGATCACCACTCTCTGTGTGCGACCATCCAGCCAATTCCTTATCCAGTGAGTTGTCCACCCATCAAGTCCATGTTTTTCCAGTTTGGTGACCAGGATGTCATGTGGGACAGAGTCAAAGGCCTTACTCAGGTCCAGGTAGATGCCATCAGTTGCCCTTCCCTTGTCCACTGCTGCTGTGACTTTATCATAGAAAGCCACCAAATTTGTTAGGCCTGATTTGCCCTTGGTGAAGCCATTGCTGGTTGGCATCAGGCACCTCTGCTTTGTTCTCCATCTGCCTTAGCAGAGCCTTGAGGAGGATCTGCTCCATGATCTTGCCAGGCACAGAGGTGAGGCTGACTGCTCTGTAGTTCCTAGGGTCGTCCTTTTTTCCCTTCTTGCAGCTGGGTATTATATTTGCCTTTTTCCAGTCAGCAGGAACTTCACCAGTCTGCCATCACCTTTCAAATACAATGGACAACGGCTTGGCAACTTCATCTGCCTTCAGGACCCGTGGGTGGATCTCATCAGGCCCCATGGACTTGTGCACGTTCAGGTTCCTTAGGTGCTCTCCAACATGATCTTCAATTACAGTGGGCAGACCTTAATTTGCCCTCTGGAGTTTGGACATCATGGCTGGAGCACTTACTGCTGAAGACTGAGGCAAAGAAGTCATTGAGCACCTCAGCCTTATCTATGTCCCCTGTCGCCAGCCCTCCATTTCCCGTCTGAAGGGGTCCCACATTCTCCCTAGTCCTCCTTTTCTCACTGAAGGAAGGAGAGCAGAAAGCATGTCTGGGCAAGCCAAGACATGTATAAGCCTGTTTTGGCCTATTCAGGCCTTCCGTGACAAGGACACAACACAATAGGATTTTTCTGCCAAGCACTGAGTCAGCAGCCACCATTTACCCTGAGACCAGGCACTTTTCAGCTCCTTGATAGAGCTTGCACTGTGCTGGACTCAGAGGCTCTGGGGCAGAGCTGGGAAGGCCATGGGTGCCTGCTGGACATTGGCTGCAGGTCAGTCAGCAGCGCGCCCTTGTGGCAAGCTGCAGAACTGCACCCTCAGGCATCTTGGCAAAGGTGCAGCAGCAGAGCCAGAGCAAAGAGTCTTCTTCTCTGTTTGGTTCTCATGAGAAAATGCCTGGGGTCCTGTGCTTAGTCTGGGGCTCCTGGGAGTGTAGGAAAGTTGAGATCAAGTCCAGCAGAAGCCCCAAAGGCACTGAGGGGAGCTGAGCACAAGAAACAGTGAGAAAGCATGAGGGAGAAGAAGGCTCAAGGGAGAACTTGTAGATGTCTGTGAGCTCTGAGCATCCGGAAAAGATGGAGCCAGGCTCTTCTCAAAATGCACAGTGGTAAAGGCAGAGGCAACAGACAGCATTCAGAACCCAGAAAATTCTATTTAGCTATTAGAAACTTCATTTATTTTACACTTTATTTGGAGCCTGAAAATTCTCCAGCACTGGACTGCAGCTTCCAGAGGTTTTGTGCAGGCTCTGGCAATAGAAAATGTCCACACTTGACAGACACAGGCCTGACCAACCTGATCTAATGAGAGCTGCTCTGAACAGGGACTCAGAATGGGTGATCTGCAGAGGTCCTGTTCAACCCCAGCTATGTTACCAAACCAGTCAAAATTATTTGTTTCCTAAAGGCTAGAGGTAAGGAGATGGCAGCTGCAGGTCCATTGAAGAGGCAAATG
>VWZI01017289.1:0-10769 GCA_013396835.1 Psilopogon haemacephalus | reverse complement strand
GAGTCATTTCCGGCAGCTCTGCTCTCCCAGGGCTCTGGCTGGGACGTGTGGGCTGTGGAGTCTCTCCCACACAGGCAGCAGGATGGGGCTCAGCCTGCGCCTCGCCTATCTCACCCTCGCTGCCTTCCTCAGCCAACCACTGGGTAAGCACTGCCCTGCACTGCCAGCATGGTTCCTCTTCTGCCCAGGACAGCCTCAGCCCTCAGCAGATCTCTGCAGGAGCTGCTCTGCACTTCTGGGCCACTCTTGGGAACCAGCAGCTCACACAGGTGGTTCTGCAGCTGCTGTCTCCAGGAGATATCAGATGCAGAAAGAGCAGCTCTTCTGTCAGCCCTCTTGCCTTCCTTTTCTCTTGACAGCTCTCCACATCTCTCTGCCTCTCTGCTACTGTTTCACAGCTATGGCACTGCAGAACATCTTTTCTCTCTTGGCACTGCACATTTTCTGACCTTGCAGCCCAAACACAGAGGGATTTGAAAGCTGAGGCAGGGACATGAAAGCTCTCTCATGCCACTGATGTTCTCAGGCTATCCCAGTCTCTCGCCTGGCTGGCACATGGCATGCAGCATGCCCTGGCTCTCCATATCTCCTGAATGTCCACAGTGCCAGGGATTCCTTGTCCCTTTTTTCCACAACCTTGTAGTTAACACAGAGAACAAAGAATGAGAAAAAAAGGGAAGTATCTTTCAGGGCATCCATTTCTCTCTGTCGACTGAAGGTGTCCTGGAGGCAGCACAGGAGGGCCAGACACTACAGGCTATGCTCTAGAGTCTCTTAGCTGCAGTAAAGACAGGATGGCAGAGCTGGGTGAAAGCTCAACTCTCTTGGGGGTACTGATGTGGGTTGTAATTGGATCCATGCTGAGCTAAGCTGTGAGACGACCTACGTAAAGACACCACCTTGCTGTTCCCATCCATGGAGCTCTGGCTGCAGCACAGGGCACAGGGAGACTTCTCTGACACTTTGCATCTCCTCTTGTTCTGTATCTCAGAACTTTTCCCTGAGCAATCCTGACCTTTGCTTTCTTCCAGGCACCATGGGGCAGGTCACTGTCACCCAGCAAGAAGGACAAGTCACAGTCAAGCAGGGAGACACCTTCCACACCAACTGCACATACCAGACCTCCTACAGTCCTTACTTGCTGTGGTACCAGCAGAAGAAAGGCCAAGCTCCCCAGCTGATCTCCTACCAGGCAGCAGCTGGCAGCAAGCTCCAAGGCCGCCTGAGCACTTGGCTGAACACCACGGGGAAATACAGCCTGCTGCAGCTGGAGGGAGCTGAGCTCTCTGACAGTGCCTTGTACCTCTGTGCCGTGAGTGACACCATGGTGCAGGAGCTTGCTTGGCTGTGCAAGAAGCCAGGGGAAGGAGGGGATGTGTCTGGGCAAGGCTGAGCTGTGCTCCCACTGTGCACCCAAGGATCATCAAGACAAGATCCTCTTCCAGGAGAGGACAGTGTCTGTGGCTGGAAAGTTAGGAGAAGGTGGTGAAAGAGCCTCAGGTTCTCATTTTTTCACCATGGTTTTTGTGGCTGCTCTGCCCAATGGCTCTGATGAGCTGATGGTATTGCAGAAGTTTGGGATTGCTTCTACAATGGTTCCTTGCTGCTGCTCTTTGCTTTCTGGATTTCCCTGCTGGATGTAGCTTCCACAGGCATTCCTGCAGGCCTGTCTCTTTGAGTGTCTGCTCTGGGATGTGTCCCTCAGAGGACCAAAGATTAGCAGGGTACATCCCATGCCATGTGACAAGGCTCTTTCCTGGAGTTCCACAACTGCAGTGAGTTTGGATAATACTCAGAAGCACCTTCTGGGCTTTCCATTTGGTATGTGGCCATCTGCTGGGATCTTCAGAACCTTCTCTCCTCAGAACACTTTCTCCATCCTTGGAGCATTCTGTTGACCCTGCCTCATTTCTTCTGCAGTAGGAGCAGGCTGTACAGATCTATCTAAGAGCACAATGTGGGACTAGGCCACCAGGCAGAGGTAGACCAAATCACAGAATCACAGGACTTTAGGAATGAGAAGGGATCTCCATAGATCAAGTCCAACCCCTCCTGCCAGAGCAGGACCATAGAATCCAGCACAGGTCACATAGGAACACATCCAGACAGGTGCTGAAAGTCTCCAGAGAAGGAGACTCCACAACCTCTCTGGGCATCCTGTGCCAGTACTCCATGACCCTTACAGTAAAGAAGTTCTTCCTCATGTTGAATTTTCTGTGTTGCAGTTTCTATCCATTGCCTCCCAGAGCACAAGTGAGCAGTTTGTCCCCTCCCTCTTGACCCCCAGCCCTCAGATATTTATAAATATTGATCAGATCCCCTCTAAATCTTCTCTTCACCAGACCAAACAGCCTCATGTCCCTCAGTCTCTCCTCACAGGGCAGTACTCCAGTCCCTGCATCATCTTTGTAGCCCTCCATTGGACTCTCTCCAGCAGATCCCTGTCACCCCTGAACTGGGGAGCCAGAGCTGGATGCAATATTCCAGGTGAGGTCTCACTGGGGCATAGTAGAGGGGGAGAAGAACCTCCCTCAATCTGCTGTCCAGACTCTTCTTAATGCACCTCAGGACCCCATTTGCCTTCTTGCCTACCAGGGCTCATTGCTGTCCATGCAGAACTTGTTTCCCACCAGCACTCTCAGGTCCCTCTCCACAGGCTGCTCCCCAGCAGATCACCTCCCAGACTGTACTGCTGCAGTTTATTGCTCCTTCTCAGGTGCAGGACTCTGCACTGATCTCTGTTGAACCTCATTTGATTCCTCTCTGACCAGCTCTCAGC
Source organism: Psilopogon haemacephalus (assembly GCA_013396835.1). Classification (NCBI taxonomy): domain Eukaryota; kingdom Metazoa; phylum Chordata; class Aves; order Piciformes; family Megalaimidae; genus Psilopogon; species Psilopogon haemacephalus. Next base: position 7,990 of record VWZI01017289.1, on the reverse strand, counting down.
CTCCAGGTGTCTCAGCCAAGCCTCCCAGTTTGGTATCATCAGCAACCTTGCTGAGCAGCCTCTGTCTGTCTGTCTGTGCCCTCAGAAATGTCATTGATGGAAATGTTGAACAGGATTGGACCCAGCACTGATCCCTGGGGGACTCTACTGGTCACAGCTCTCCAACTCGACCTGGCACCATTGAGCACGACTCTTGGCCCTCTATTGTCTAACCAGTTCCTAACCCATCTCACTGCCTGCTCTTCTGTCCCACACTTCCTGAGCTTGCTCAAAAAGATGTTGTGGGAGACAGTGTCAAAAGCCTTGCTAAGGCTAAGGCCAAGGCAGACTACATCCACTGCTCTGCCTGCAGCTACACATTTGGTTACAGCATCCTGGAATGCTGTCAGGTCAGCCAAGCCTGGTTTCCCCTTGGTAAATCCATGCTGACTACTCCTGATAATCTTCTTCTCTCCCCAGTGCCGAGAGATAACCTCCAGAATGAGCTGCTCCATCATTCTCCAGGGATGAGGTGAGGCTGACTGGGCTATATTTACCTGGAACCTCTTTCTTTCCTTTTTTGAAGACTGCAATGCCTTTGGCTTCCCTCCAGCCCTCAGGCACCTCTGCTGTTTGCCACTGATTAGCAAACATGATGGAGAGTGGCAGAGGACAACCTCAGGGAGTTGTCTCAGCAGGGTGAATCTCATCAGGGCCCAGGGACTTGTGAATATTCAATGTGTGTGACTGATCCTAGCCCAGTCTTTGTTGACTAGTGAGGAGTCTTCCCTCCTCCAGGTTTCCTCTCCTTCACTCAGGGGCTGGAGCTCATAGGGAAGTAAAGACTGAAGCAAAGAAGATATTTAGCAGTTTTGCCTTCTCTATATCATCAGTTCTCAGACTGCCTTCTCACTCAGTGTCACTGCCAGTAATCTGACAAATGTAATGACACACTTTGGGTAGAAGCAGGTGCTCTTTATTCCAGGCAGGTGCAAGCATAAGACCTGTGCAGGGCAGAGGACCAAAAGCAAAAGACCAAAAAGGCCTCTGTCACTCTTGTGGTGACTCTTTTTATCCCATCATACAAACAACACATTAGCATAATCCAGGCAAGTACAGCCCAGCCTTTAACACCCATCATGTCTTGTTTTTCCCCTGGGCCAGGTGTCTCACTATCTTTCCTCCCCCATGGGAGGCATCCTGAAGCTGTGGGAATGAAGGTCAAGTGCTTATACCCTGCTCATTATTTTTCTCTCTTACATTGGATTCCCACAACTCAGCACTGAGCCCACACTTTCCCTGTTCTTCCTTTTACCACTGATGTCTTTGAAGAAGGCTTTCTTGTTCACTTTTACTTCCTTTGCCAGTTTTAGTTCCTTCCTTGGTGCCCTCCTACATGCCCTGACAACTTCTCTATAGCTCTCCCAAGTGACAAGTCCCTTCCTCTATGAACTATGAGCTTCTTTCTTCCATGAGATTACCTTCAGAAGCTCCTTGCTCATCCATGCAGGTGTCTTATCATATCTATCTAATTTTTTACTCAAGGGAACACACCTATCTTTGACTTAGAGGAAGTGGCCTGCTATAGAGAGATTTTTTTAAGTGAGAAAGGATACAGCTTAATTACTATGAACAACCCAGCCTGAGAAAGAATGCCTTTGAAGATAAGCACCGCTGAATGCCATTGAAGATAGAAGTGCCAGCAGAGCACCCGAGGGGAGAAAGTGGACCCAGAAAAGAAGGAAAGAAAATAGGGACAGAGATGAGAAAAGTTCCTGCTTCTGGAAGGTTACCCAGAAGTTTCTCAATAGGGATGCAGTCATTGTTATGATTATACCACCAATTAACACCTTCCACATACGACCCCCTGTGCCAATTACCTTCTAGTATTCAAAAACGCCCCCCACTTGATGGCTATAAAAGAAGCTGTAGAATCGCTAATAAAAGGAGTAATTGCATAAATCATATTGATTGGACAATTGCTTCCTGGTGGTCCTCCCAACAGCCTGTCGGTAAGAGAGCTGGCTTTAGAGGAAGTTGCTTCATGCCTGGGGGAAGGCTGCATACTACAGAACAGCCATTGTGTGCGCTTGGGTGCTGGATACTGTCCCTGACACATTCTGAGAACAGGTGGGAAGATGATGAGGAGAAGGTCTTGTGCTATTTCCAATGCTTTTTCCTCACTCTACCCCTACTCCTGAATCCTCTGGGGCCATCTTCTAACTGAGTTTCTTTTCCCAGCACAGGGCTACCCAAACCATGAGGAAATCCCTTTTTCACAGACTTGTGAGCTTCTGACAGCTCAGAGCCTCCTGTAGCACCAGGCTCCATACTGAGAGCAGTGCTAGAGAGCTCCTCATCTGCAGGACCTGCCCTGAGGCCAAGGGGCTGTAAATGAGCACAGATGCCGGAAGGCAGGATCTGATTTATACTGGAGAGGCAATATCAGCTGAGAGCTCCATCGAGGGTTGTGGGAATGTGAAATAATGAACAGTCTGGCCTTGGTTTACACAGTTGAAGAAAACAATCCGTGGTACACAGGACACAGGACTCTGATTCTCATAACATGGCAACTGCCTCCCACAAGGGAGTAAGAGATCTGGTTAGAGAGTAACAGGTTGTCATGGCACTGCACCCGCCCTTTGCCCACCCTGCTACGCCACTGTCCTGGTAGGGCATAAATCCTGCCCAAATTGATTCAAACTCCTGGCTCTCCTTCTCCTGTAATAAGGTCTGGGATTGGCAGGTTTGGACAAAGAAAGCCCCATGCCACATGATCAAATCAGGTGTCCTGTGCTGTCCCTCAAAGTGTTAGGTCAACCCCTGGGCACAGAACTTTGAATCTATTGGCCAAAACAATGGATGCTGGTGCCTGTTGGTCAGTTCCACCCTTCAAAATAGGGTATTTAAAGGAGGGTGACAAAGAGCCATTGCTCTCTCTAGTGCTGCCTCCATTGAGATCAGACGTCTACTTGCACCTCTTTCACAGCGGCCACGTGTTAGCAGCCTGCATTGCAGCCTATGGCAGCGGCAAGGCAAACTCTTTTCTCCTCCTCTCTTTGGGACACACTCTATACCTATCGCATCTGTGAGTATTAGGCAGGGTTAGGATTTCCCCTGTTAGCAGGTTCCCTGTTTTCCAAGTTCTGACTGTTTAAGCTGTTTAAACTGTTTAATTCAGTGTTTATAAATAACCGTAGTGCAACAACCTCTTACCGAACAAACATCCAAAGAACCCCAGAGAAATTTTCCTGAAATCTCAGTTATTAATAATAATTTAAAAAATTAATAATCGCAACACCTAATGACACCCAACTCACCACTGCCACTGCCACCGCCCCAGATCATTTATACTGACTATTCAGACAAGCCAGAATGGGCACTGCAGCTTGTGTCTAAGTTAAAAGAATTGGAGCAACAGCAACAGCTTCAAAAGCATCTTGCAGAGGAGGAAGCTCGAGCCATAAAAAAATCTCAAGCATCAACATTCCATAGACTATGAGCAGGATGAGGGGGTCGGGAACCCTGCTGCAAGGTGGCAGGCGATTATAAAAGATGCGTTAATTGAAGGTGTTATTTTGCCAGCACCAGTGCCATCTATTTGCCCTGTAATGGTGGGGGGTACAGGAAATGATGGGAGAAAGAAACCTAATTATTGGGCTCCATCCCCCTAAAAGTTAATTAAGGAAGCCAGAAAATCGATTTCAGAGACCAACACATGTAACATCGTACTGTCTTGCCCTGACTGCCAACAACAATCTGGTGGCCTTGCTGCAGGTGTCAATCCCCACAGTCTGGGACCTCTGGAACTCTGGCAAATGGATGTGACTCATGTTCCAGACTTTGGGAACCTTAAATATGTCCATGTTGTCATTGATACCTTTTCCCTATATAGGCCACAGCACAAAGAGGAGAATCCAGCAAGCGTGTTCAACATCATTTATGTGCAGCCTTTGCAGCATTAGGTTATTCCCAGGAAATAAAAACAGATAATGGACCAGGATATATTGCCAGAGCTACTGGACAATTTTTAGCCCTATGGGGCATACATCACAGCACTGGCACTCCATATTCCCCTAGGGGACAAGCCATCATAGAACATACCCATCAAGCTCTAAAGGGCTTGTTGCAAAAACAAAAAAAGGGGGAACTGGGTTTGACTCCACAGGAAAGACTTAACAAGGTGTTCTATGTAATGAAGTACTTAAGTTTACCTAAAGAGGAAATGGTACCCCCAGTGGTGACACACAGCAAAGGTCTCTCAGAAGGAATTGATACTATAAAAAACAGTCAAGCTAAGGTGTGAGTAAAAAATGGTGTCACTGGACAGTGGGAAGGTCCTTGCACTTTGATAACTTGGGGGCAGGGATATGCTTGTGTTGCTACAAATTTGGGGTCATGGTGGGTCCTGGCAAAGTGGATCAAACCTTGGTTGGAGGCAGTCCAACAGTGTGAAACTGTTAGCAATATTGGGAATCATGATGTAGGCAGCAGCTGATTTAGAAATTCCTTTTTGAATGATGTAGTGGTGAATACTGCTAACTTAGAAATATGGGAAAATAGTATAATCCGTTTAGGTAGTAGCTTATGTTCACCGTTAAAGACTCAAAAAATCTTGAATAGGGTGGTTGTAACTGCCTGAAGGTTACCCTCCCTCTTCAGTCAGTATAAAGATTTGGTTTTGTTTCTTTGCAGAGTTTTTTTTCCTTCTTCTTTCTCTTTTTATCCTACTCTGCCAAGGCATCTGGCCGACTCCTCCCCTCTCCCTCCCTCCCTCCTGGGCAGCTGCAGTTTCTCCCCAGTGGAGCTGGCACAGCTTCACTTCATCCCCTTCCTTTTCTTCAAAGAGCTGTCTCTTCTTTTAAAGTGACAGTGTCAAATTTGTACTTTACTGAAGACTCTTTTGGTTTCTTTGCAGATAATGTTTTTAGAGTTAGTTTTCAGTTGCAATAGATCTTAGAATTTAGAAGCTAATGGATAAGAAATAATTAGAATAATGTATGTTAAGTAGTTGATGATTCTAATAGAATATGATAAGTGATTAAGTATTAGAATGGAATATTATAGTGGAAATAAGTATGCAGGATTTTTGGAAGAATAAGTTGTTTGTAAGTCTATAGGTTAATAATTTTCTTTATAGATTGATAGTTCTAAAGCTTTTTTGGTTTGGTGTTTTGGTTTTTTGGGGTTTTGTTTGTTTGGTTGGTTGGTTGGTTTTTTTTGTATGCTGGCAATTTCCAAGGAGTTCTAACTTTAACACAGGTTGGTTTTTTTTAGTGTATGGATTTTTAGCGTAGCTAAGGTTAGGAGTTTAGAACAGAGATGTTATAGCATGTTTTTTTTTTAATTTTTCTTTCATATCAATAGTAGGATAGGGATTATGTAAAGCTTATTAAAAAAAAAAAGAAAAAAGTTTTTTGTTGCAACATATTGGCAAAGTTAAATGGCAAGAATTTAAAGATCATAGGATTCAGTTTTCACACTCACACTGAGATTTCACTTGCAGCATGTTAGATTAGCTACCAGCTTGCTATAGTAGATGCATAGAGAGAAGTGATGCTTCTAGGAGATGCCTTATTAGAAGCCATTGCAACTATTAAAAGCTACCATCACATCTATGTAGTTGAGTTAATTTGCAATCACGAAAGTGCTGGAAGAAATTAAAACAGAAAGCAAACCTCCCTACACAGCATGTAATAGATGATCACTTTACAAGAGAAGCATTCCCTGTAACACTGCAGCAGCGAATACAGCTGCTTATGCTCGACACCTTTGACTTTTAAAAATAAGAAAGGGGGAATTCTCCAGATACCTCAGAGAGGTTCAGCCTAGAAAATGCGAATAGGTCTATTACTGTAGGGAAGGTATGTGTGTGTTTGTTGCCTACAGGTCTTTGATGGATACCAGCTTGTTGTGTTCAGCCTGCCTTTGGCAGTGAGCAGAAGTCTTGCTCAGCATAGCCATACAGACAGCGTGGCAAGAAATTGAGATGTGTCCTGTGATATGGATGTTGTTAATCTTGTTAACGTCAAACATTGTAACCTACAAATGTAAACAAGCAAGGAGAAGTGTGTATGCATGGGATGATAGCTGCAGATGCTATGCTAGGAGTTACTTTTGCATGCCTTATTCATTGGTATAATGCACAAGCTTTCAGCAATTCTTTTAGGAGAAACAGGCAACGCTACAAATAGGATACCAGCTCGAGGTATAGGAAAGATGGGAACAGTTGTTTAGTGGGTCCAGTTGTTCTGTATAATAATGTTTAAAATGCTGTGGTTGTTATCTCTTGTGATAGGCTCTGCACTGCCTTTTTGTAAAGCGAAAAGGGGGAATTGTAGGAATGTGAAATAATGAGCAGTCTGCCCTTGGTTCACACAGTGGAAGAAAACAATCTGTGGTACACAGGATACACGACTCTGATTCTCATAACATGGCAACTGCCTCCCACAAAGGAGTAAGAGATAGTGAAACATCTGGTTATAGAATAACAAGTTATCATGCACATTAATGAGTGGGGTTTTGCTTGCCTGGGTTGTGTTAATGGATGAATATTTGTAGGCATGGTGCTCGGTACTCAGTCTATATAAACACAGGTGTAAGGGGCAATAAAGGGCTTCTACTAATTCACATTGAATTGCATGGAGTCCATCCTGCATCCTTTGCAGCAGCCTGACAGAGGGGAGATGTAACTTTGTAGAAGGAGCAGAAGGGCCTCAGAATCACCTGCTTCCAAGAAAGAGGCAGGAGAAGTGGATGAGAGAGCAAGACCTGGGCTGCCTTTTATACCTGCCCTGTATTGCTGCAGGACCAGAGGCACCTTGGCAGAGGTAACAATTTCTGGACAAGCTCATCTTGAATGCAAACCCTCACAGCTAAGGACATGGCTGTGCTTTCATTTTCTGCGCTGCTGCCTTTTCATCTCCAGGTCTGTGCCAGGCCCATGACCCACTGAAGGCTTCTTCCGAGAACTGGGTACAAAGGTCCTAAAATTTCCAAGGCAGGAATGCAGCAGTGCAGGCAGAAGACTCAGCTCAGGTGCTGGAGGGGCCCAGATCAGAGCAGTGATGTCAGCCTGGGTCACTCTGTTGGGATTCTCTGAAGTGCTGTTGTCAGAAAGAAGCTGGATGCTGTGGGCTCCTGTGCATGAGGATGCCTCATGTCCTTGTCTTTTCCTCCCTCCTTAGCTCACCCCACTGGTCAGTTGTTGTGGCTTCCTCAGGTCTGTGCCTTGCCCTGCTCTGATTTAACCCCATCCTGTCTGAAACTGCCCAGCCTCAGGAGTCTTCAACAAAGTCCATGGTTCATGGTGCTCCTATCTGTGTTCTTGCCTTGTGTGCACTTGGAAGCAGCTTTGTGTGGATGCAGGTAAGAGCACAAAGTTGTGTAGAATTCCACAGGGATGTCCATGAGCCTGTGTGTGAGTGTCCCTGTGTGTCACTCAGCACAAGGGCATAAGCTGCTCATGGCAGGGATACTCTCCATTTGTCACTGCATGAGCACCCCAGAGCAACACATTCCCAAGTGTAGAAGGAGCCTGAGAGTAGCTGAATGGTGACAGCCCCAGGCTGCTGGAGATGTGTCAAGGGAAGAGGCACCACAATGCATCTCCTGTCTCCTGAGGACTCCTTTTCCTGGCCTTTCAAAGCTCATGCTCCACTGCTGCCAAATCAAGCCCCACAAAGGATGATTCTACTCCTGTTCGGATCCTTAGCACCAATGGCATCCTGAGCTGTGTTAGTCAAGGTGTTGCCAGCAGGTCCTGGAGGGTGACCCTGCCCCTCTGTCCTTTTTGGACAACATCTGGAGGAATGCATCCAGCCCAGAGCTTCCTGGTCCAAGAAGGCTTTTGACATACTGAAGTGAGTCCAACAAATGCCACCAGGTCAATTAGGGCTCTGACAAATGTGCCTTAGCAGAGGCTGAGAGAAGTGGGGCTGCTCATCTTGGAGGAGACATGGATTAAGGAAAATGTTCTTCCTGTTGTCCTTCCTTGTCAGGAGGTTTTTTT
>VWZI01017288.1:0-15745 GCA_013396835.1 Psilopogon haemacephalus | reverse complement strand
ATAGGCATAAAGTACTTTCTCTCACCACACATGGGCTTGAACAGGGAGGGAACAAATCGTCCCAGTATATATATGGCAGCTGGACAGATTGGAGCAGGTCTTGCAAGGACCTTCACTGGGACCTTCACTCGGACCTGCACTTAGACTTATACCGGGACCTGCACTGGGACCTTCACCGGGACCTTCACGGATCTGAACATGGACCTGGAGACACGAATCTCGTGTGGACTTTGAACTGGACCTTGAGGAGCATCCTGGCTTCTTGCTGCAGGACCAGCCTCTAAGAGTAAACTGCAGCCATTCATGGGAATACCGCGGAGAACCCTGGCTTTCCCCTGCCTTGCTTTGCAATCGTGGCTTCGTGAAAGCTGTGCCTACAGTCATCTTGGACTCTGACAGGCACTGGACTCCAGACACTGCAGTGAAAGGGACAGTCTCCCATCTCTAAGTAGGGCAAAGCTGTTTCATGCCCAAGCCTTTACAAATTTTCTGATTTTTCCTGAATTACCTGAAAAGGCATCCTTGTGAAGACTTTTCCTGACTGAATTAGAACCCAAACTTAAACTAATTTACACACAGATTGTGGGTGGGGCTTTTGGAAATTATAAAAGCTACATAATTTATAATTTTTGCCTCTTCAATAGCCCCCAATCAATATATTTTCCATAAAGTCCAAGTATTATTTTTTCTTCTCAGGCATATTTTGCTTTCATGGATTGAGTTGAACCTATTGCTGTTATTCATACTGCAGTTGTCCTAACTGGAGTGAAGTATTATGGGGCTTGAGGTTCTAACTGCCACATAGGAGACTTCCTGTTCTTTTGTTGATTTTGAGTTCTGAGTTCTTGGGTGTTGGCTCTTTTCTGCAAGTTTGGTGGTAGAACAGATGGGAGTTGGGTTGCTGATGGTTTTGGTTTTGGTTTACTCCTTTTTCCCCTTGTATTTCACTGTGTTTCTTCTGCATCTAGGTTGAGCTATGGTAATAATGCATCATATTATTAGATTAATTAGATTATTGTGTAAAATAATTATGCACTGTGGTTATGATATCTCATAATAAACTCTTATCTCTTTATCTCATCCCTGAGTTTCGTGTGTTACCTTTCCACTCACTTTTGTGTTGTGGGAGTAGGAGGTTTAGCTCTTGCAATAAACAATTATATTTGCAGAAAATATTCCCACAATTTTTCCTGTAAATGCATTCTCAGAATACGGTACATAGAGGATGGCAGGAGCAACTCCTGTTCAAGGAATCAGATTTTAGAAATTTAGACTATGATGATAATAATGTATTGTAGGCCTTGAATTAGTTTCTTACAATAAATTTAATGATTATGCAATAAGAGTTTTATTAGATATACAGACAAATGTTAAACTTTTCTAAGCTTATGCCTAATACATGTCTGCTAACACAGTCAAATAACTCAGTGGAGTATCTGTAAAGTTAAAAGAAATTCTGGTTTGAAATAGAAACATATATGTTTATTATTATGCTGTTCAATTACTGTGCCTTACTGAAGAAAACTGTATCAACATATTTATTTAATAAATTGAATGAGCCTTCCACTTAACCTGACAGCAATTATTTGAGAAATTTACATGCATCTGTCACAAGATACCAATTCTAGAAATTAATAGGCAATCTATTTCTAAATGAGTTATATATAACTGTTACGAGCTGACACTGATTCAACAGGCAGACAACACTACCTTGATTGCCTTTGACAGGTGTGGCTTGTGGATGAAATGAGAAAAATAAGTAAAAAATACAATGAGAGATTTGATATATTAAGCAATGTAACTGTTCTTATTTGTCTTCTATTTAAAATACACTCACAAAATTAAAAAAATCCTACAGAAATGAATTTTATGTACTGATATATTACTAACAATGTTTTTATTAAGCAAGAACTATCTATTCCCTCACCTGCCTGAGTTTTGTCACAGTATTATTTTGTTATGTGCTACATTTTTTCTACTATGTCCTTATAAACACATAATAAATAATAACCTTTTTAACTATTTTCAGCTTCCTAGCTTTTTTGCTTTTTTATATTTTTTTCTGCTTTGATTTGTTGTTTGTATTTTTTTTAATGGTGACAAAAATATAAAGAATTGTTTGCATTTATTCTATTCAGTATTTTATGTATTCAAACATAAATTGTTCAATTTCTTTTTGTGAAACATCAGAGTGGAATAACAGACAGGTAGTGTCTAAAGTAGATATATGTTTTCCAGTAATAAGAATACATAAAGCAGACTACCGTTTTCCACAGGAACACCTCTTACTGGTACATAAAGTCAACTGCTGGCAGTTGTTAATGGTTTTACAAAAAGATATCTACAAAGAAGTGTAAAATGTCGACAGACCCTGTTATTTAGGGACATGGCTTGTAATTTGATATGTACTGACATCAAGAATTTTAACTATCATTGACTAAACCTACTGTCAAAAACTTATATGACACTGTATCCGTTCAGCACTCTGATTACACTTTATAAATAAATCCTTCTATGTGGCATATGTCTTCTATTTAATGCCTAGTCAGTTGATACAGTGCTAATATATATGGATTTTTTTGTTTCCATGTCACTGAAATTATATAGACAAGAAGTGATATATCATTACCATTACACTATTTTAATATTTACTTCTAGGACTGCCAAGGATTAGAGCTAGGCTGGCCACAAAGTGAATAACAGATACTCACTGTTAACCTCTCTCTCTTCCCACAGGGAAAGAGAAAATTAATAAGAAAAAGATACTTATGGACTGGAAAAATAAAACAAACCAAGCAATCAAACGAATAAAGCAACAAAAAAACACCAAAACAAGCAAAGAAACAAAAAAATGCCAAACAAAATAAAACCCCAAAACTGCACAACAACCCAAAACTACTTTAAAGAAAATAATAACAATAACATGAAAATCAATATCAAACCTAATCTTCATTGTGGGAGGTCACCATCACCACTAAGACATCACAGACTGGACTCAGCAGCAGACAGGAACCTGACTGAGGAGCTTCATTGTAGAAGTGGATTCAGGAACTCATCGATCAAGCTAAAAGGCAGAAGTGAGAGAGTCCTTGAATACCAGCCACTGAAGAAGAGAGCTTGACCTTGGTGATTCTTCAGCTTTATACAGAGTATGATGTATATGGAATAGAATATCTAATTGGTCAGTTATAGTCCTCACTACAAGCATGTCCTTCTGCTTTTCACCTCTAACATATTACACAAGATGTAGAAATGACCTTGGTCTTCATACTAATACTTGGCACTAACACATGAAGCATTATAACAATTATGACCAGAAACTGTGAAAATGTGTCATTAGTTTTAGAAAGTGCAATTATTTAGAAGAGACTGACCTGAAAAGTAAAATAACTGAACAGAATGAAACCTGTTCTAACTCAAAACAGGACAAAGATTTTCATATGTAGTGAAATACGTATTCATTGGTTTATATTTGCCTCAGATAAGGTAATTAATCTCTGGGCATCTCAAAGCATTCAATAAAGTCTATACTTCATAAAATCTTTCTTTTATAGAAAAGAAAAATATGTTTTGATACTCTTTTTATAACTTAAGGAAAATAAATATTATGTATCTATGTCCAGGATTCAGTGAGCTGAATCAGATGATGGTTACTCAATACTATGCTGATGTCATGCCTGATGTACAAGGAAGGAAGGAAAGAACAGACCAGAGAAAAGGCTGCTTCCTGTTTCCAGGGGCTTCTTCAGCTTTTTGGCTTAAGGTGTTGGTCTCTTCTGTTTTGTTGGCTGCCAGGTTTGGGGACAGCGGGGGTGTGTGTTTTTTCTCAATTTCTTTTTGCTTGCATCTGGCTGCTTGGCTTCTGCCTTGACTGTGCTTCCTTAAATAAATGCAGTATATGGTATTGTATATTGTATTATTTCATTATACCTTCCTTATTTCAATTCATAGGGCTCTGTGATAATTTTTCTCCTTTTTATTTCCTGTGTAAATGACTATATTGGAAGGTAGCCTATGCAGCTGGGTGAAAACTGCAAGTCTGTTTTGGACACTAACATGGGGCTCAGAGAGCTTGAGATAACGAGAAACAACGTAGTGAGAAGATTAATTTAAGGATTGTTACAAGAATTTCGTATGGGTTTTGTATGTTCATTACATTAATGCATTTGCTTTGGATGACTGAGGCCAACATACTGAAGCCTGGTCCTGCCTATGTTACATAAAGTCTTACTCTGTGTGCTTTGTGTGATGGTGTTTATCTATTGTGTTGCTGTATTGGGTAGTGTCAAATTATATATATCCCTGATCTTGTCCAGAGTAAAAGAAATTTTTTTAAGAATACAATGCAGAGATCTGCCCCAAGGCTGGATAATTATGAGTACCAAGGTGTGTAGGAGAATATGTATATATGCCTGGGTAAGTATTTTGGAATTTCACCCCTGAACAAGTGCAAAGTCCTGACAAACTAGTAAAATATTTGGGAAAAGTCTTTTGTCATCCTGGAAGCTCCCAAGAGACACAAATTATTGCAATGTGCTGGGATCTCATCAGTGCATTCGGGAAGGAAGGTCTCTAGACCTACAGACAGACCAGCAGGCATCACATCTATGCAGACTTGTAATAGTGGGCATGGCAGCTGCAACAGAGAATCAGTGCCTCTACCAGTTGCCTCTGATCAGAGAGATAAACAAGGAATGCAGTGTGTCTTACAAGGGGCATCACAGGAGCAAGAGGAAGAGGGACAAGTAATCACTTGTTTTTCATCCCTGGATGAGCTGCAGGGCATAAAAAAGGGCTTTATTTGCCAAGCAAGTAGGTCCATTATCACCTAGCTTCTCCTGTGTTTAGACAGCAAGGAATCCAAGCAGCTAAGATTCCCATCTAAGAAAGGGGGCATTGACAAGGTAATCAGAAAACAAACACAAGCCCTCACCCTTTGGTGGCAACTTCTATCAGGTGTGAAGGAGAGACATCCCTTCAAGGAACATTATATGCTACCTGGGAATGTGAACAGCTGTGGAGGGAGTCATCCAGTGCTTGAGGGAACTAGCTATGCTGGAAATTATATATAGTGATGTGAATGACAACCCACTGCCTACAGACAAGATGCAATTGTATGTACACCACCCACGTGGAGGAGACTTCTACAAAGTGCTTCACTGTCATATGCCAGTTCATTGGCAGTAATGTCTTAGGCTCAGAAAGATGGCCAAGGACCAACAGTGAATGAAATTACTAGCATGCTCAGGAAATACAAGGAATGTTTCTTTTCCTCTGTACAAATCTATGCTTCAGCTGTGAAGAAACAGTCCCACAAGGTCCATCAGTTCAAGGAGAACATGTCTTGTTCCTCCTATTTCAGGTACTAGGACTAGGTGCTTCCTCTATGGCCTGGTATGTTGAACCCACTGGAGCTTTAGTAAATACAATGCTCATTGTATTCTGATGCCATCAAACTATAAGATGTGGAAGCTATCATTATTTCTTGTGTGACAGGGGAATCATAAAAACAGATCATGTTGGAAACAGCACTCGATTGCAGACCACAGCTTGTTTCTCTTGATGGATTGTCTGGTATATTTGGAATCTACTGACTCAGAGGTGGATAAAACAGCCCTACCATTTGCCATGGACTGCTCCAAACTGTACCAGAACAGAATGGAGCTCTAGATCATCTGCCGTAAGAAGCCTGTTGTGAGCCAGAAAGTGATTTCATTTTGTGTGAGAATAGACAGGAAGTGATGTATTTTGTATGATGTTAGAGCAGGAGGTGAATAATGTCCAAGATTCAGTACGCTGAATCAGCCGGTGAGTATTCAATACCATGATGACATTATGCCTGATGTATAAAGAGGGAAGGAAAAGTACACACTGGCATGCTTCCTGTTTCCAAGAGCTTCTTTGGCATTTAGGCTTGAGGTATTGGTCTCTTCTGCTTTGTAGCCTGACTCATTTGGAGTGAGGAATGGTTTTTCTCATTTTTGCTAGTTGGTGACTGCTTCGCTTTTGCTTTCACTGTGCTTCCTGTGAAATATGGTCTATTCTGTATTGTATATTGCATTATTTCATTAGACCTTCCTTATTTCAAACCACAGGGCTCTGAGGAGCTTTTCCTTGTTTGTTTGTTTATTTGCTTGTTTTTGTTGGTTTGTTGAGGGGTTTTTTGGGGGGTGGAGTTGTTGGCTGAGTCAAAACCACAAAACTGTGGAAGACTAGGGACACAGGACAAGCTGTATAGTTAGACATAGAATAATTAATAGAATAATTTGGAATAGATAAGAAAAAAAAATTCTCCCAAGCCTTCTTCAGATCTTGAAGTTCAGTAAAAGTTAAAGTCAAGAGTATAGGAGTTAAGAACAGAGAAAAAAATGCCTATTGGTAGTTTGTGGGACTAACTGGGGAAAAATAGTGACAGGAGAACAATGTTGGTGTTTATCTTACAAGCAACAGGCAAAAACACATATCTTAGAACACATAGCTGAATAAAACAGTGTGTGTGGAGAAAACATGAGAGAATAATAAGACATAAAAGCAAATATGGGGAGACTACTGTGTTATAAAAGCTTGTTAATATGCTGTAAAGAAAGCAATCTCTACTGAATGTGTAGATTAAACTATTGTGAAATAAACTACAAAGACAGTGTGTACCAAATTAAACCTATTGGAAGAATAAACTTGATCCTTTCATTAAAACAGCTGATTTCTTTGCTTGCTTTCAAGCTTTGACTCTACAACTAGCAGAGTCTGGGATGTAATTCCCTTCAGGTACCTGTCTCAAAGTGAAAGTGGGTGAAATGACAGTATTATGATTCTGTCTGTGGAACATAGCCTGAAAACCCTGTTGCATCAGGGTTGTCCCCATATTAACTTATCTGACAATTCAAAACATAGTACATACACTTTCATCTTCATGATATCAAAATGTCTCTCCACTGAACCGCAGAATAGCCCACTGCCATTTCAACATTGTCTAACTGTGCTGTTTCTAGCAGCTGAAAGTTGCTACATCTTAAGGCACCACAAAATTTTATGTTCACCAACAGTAGAACAGGAGGAGTTCAACTAACACAGTAATCATATAAACACAAAACACATATCCTTCAAAACACGGACCATGTAGTTAAGGATATAGTCTCAGAATATTTATATTCTAAATTTGAGATTATTTACTATGCAAGCATTTTTGCTTTTTCATGATTTTGAAAACAAAGTAGTCTTAGAAAGAGAGGTATGTAATATTTGTTCCATACCAGTTCTAGATTCAGCTAAATATCTCAAGTAGAAAAATGTATTTTTATATTTATGCAGGTTCATTGTAATAACGTTATGAATGTAAATATATTACTGTGGTAGCATGCTCAAAACTGTTCTTTTCCCCTCCTCCTTGTGAGGTTGGGATGGGGTAAAGAGTGAAGGAAAGGGGTGGGAGAAGGAACCTTTCCCTTCTATGGCCATGGTCATGGGTATATGAACCCTTCCCCAAGTCATGTGTCAGAATCCCTGTTCTTTGGCAAGCTCAGGATTGCTATAGGCAATGATGATGTTAGGACAGCAATCAGTTTCAGAGATGTTTACAAGGAGTGAGCTGAAAAGCACACTGCAAAGCATTCTTCCTTGGCTACAAATCATTCCCCTTGTGCAAAGCACCCTCACTAGCTCTCTATCATCTGGCTTTTTGCATCGTGTGTGTAGTTATACAGTTATACAGTTATACAGTTATACAGTTATACAGGACATAAAAAATATTCAGTAATTTTGTTTTCTACTGATAGTCCACGTTTTTATGTGCTTTATATTGAAATAGATATAGCTATACCTACTAAAAAAATCCCATATCATTAAAAACTAATAGTCAAAATGTTTAGTATTAAACAAAAAACTTACTGTACTGTGTCCAGCAGTCACTTATTTTCCATATTTTTTCAAAGATACCAGAAATTCTCCTCCAAACATGCTATCAGATATCAGTCTATGTAGCAATATGTACTTTAAAAGCCAAAAACTGGAGTCTTCCTGTCTAGTAACAGAGATTTTTTTTTTTTAATATAGGGGAAATTAGCTTTGTGTCAGATAGAGTTACTCACAATTGTGTCATGAAAATACAGCAATACTCTTGAATAAAAAGGTCGAACAGTTGACAGGGCTACTGGCAACTGTAAATAACACTAATGGAAGAAATGCATTATTAAGATCTTAAAATTATGCTGATTTGGAGAAATACGTACTGCAAAAAAAAGTGAAGTATTTTTTAGATATTCCCTGAAGTTTAAAAAAACAAACACAGAATGCCCCCCAATTACAAAACAATAAAAAAATAAACCAACCAACAAACAAAAAACATTCCTCCTTCCCCAAAATACTACACACACACACACACACATAAACAAAACAAACAAACAAACAAAAAAAAGTATTTTGATCAATTAGTAATATACAACTGTTACTTACAAATCATGAAACAACTGACAATGTCCTAGCATATGAAGATGTGCAGAGATAACAAATTTTATTATTAGATTTCTCCCCATGTGACACAGGTACTTCAGTAAGACTGCAAATTAAAACTAAAAAAAAAAAAAATTAGTAATGAGATAAAGATGTAATGTCTTGAAAGAGATAAAAACATTAGATTAGTAATTACAGCTATTAGGAGTAAATTGATTTAACCATCCAAACTACAGGAAAAAAATTGGTTTTATAGACTGTTGGATGCTTTGGAACATAGTATGAGGCACTACGAAACTTCACTGAGTAGCTCTGAAATAAGAAGTCAGCAATGGACTAATGCATTCTGTAACATTCTTTAGCTCTATGCTCTCAAAAAACATCTATCATCAGGGAAATAATGGTCTAGAAAAACACTAAAATAGAGCCTCTGAGGTTTTTTCTTTCCTTTTTTTGTTTTGTTTTATTTTTCTTTTTTTATTCTGAACATTAGCAATTAAACTGATGGAAAGAAGTAAATAAACACATTGAAGCATTTCATACTGAGACATCTACTACAGACTGAGCTTCAGCAACTTTAAACTACATATAGTTTCATCATATTTCTGATATAACTGCATTCCAGAGTTGTTGAGGAGTCACTCAACTTTGAACTGTTACCTCTGCATTATAGAGTATAGATCGTTTAGTAAGCATTGGCTTGGCAGTTTCCAGTTCAATTTCTTCCAAAAGTAGTTTATTTCAGATGCACCAGAATTGCTTTATGAGCAATGTGTAATGAGTGGTACAATAACAGAAACCACGTTACTACTACTATAAACTGAAACAGGAACACAGGTTCACTAGCATAAGTGCTTCCTTGCCAGTGAAGGGGAAATACTAGCTGAGGGAATACACTAGAACAAAGCCAGCATACATATATTGCTATTTTAAAATCTTACTTTAAGACACTGGCCAGCTTCTAGAGAAAAACTTATGTACTATGACTGGTAATTGTAACAGATGGTTTCTATCTCTAAGTCTAAGACTTAAGAAAAAAAGAAAAAGTAGTTTCTCTGAAAATAAAAGCAAGAGGCCTATCATGCAAAGCACTGCATCAGAGAGTTAGAATAGACACATTAACCTGAAGGTCATGTTGATGAAAATAGTATGCCATTTGGTAGTACTAAATGGAAGCTTACGAGTTCCCTGTATAAGTTTCGTACCACATACTGTAATATATTAGACAGTCAGACATAAACCAAATAATTCACTTGAAAGTCTGTACTTGTATTATAAATGACAGAACACTGCTTGGGCATCTTTGATAAATGTTAACTAAGGTTCAGATGTGAAGTCAGTTCCATATTACGAGGATCAATGAATAGCATGTATGAAAGAAGGAAAAGGAAAATCAGCCCTGTGCCAAGATGTTCAGTGTTCTTAAGTTATCATGTATCCCCAAAACACCTTTTTCCAGAGAACCCTGTGCATGTAAATGCCTATTGACTACCCTTCATTGCTCATATATGATTTTACTATTGCCTTCCTATATTTTAGTCAGTCACCAATCTTTTGCACCATGTCTTCATCACACATGCTCTAATTCTTACTCAGTCTTGATTCTTACCTACTTTGTGCA
The DNA here is from genome assembly GCA_013396835.1 of Psilopogon haemacephalus. Classification (NCBI taxonomy): domain Eukaryota; kingdom Metazoa; phylum Chordata; class Aves; order Piciformes; family Megalaimidae; genus Psilopogon; species Psilopogon haemacephalus. The sequence goes on along the minus strand of VWZI01017288.1, from coordinate 5,679 downwards.
GTTTGCCATATTTGCCTCCAGGACATGAGTTCTCTTATGCAATCAAGATGGCCTTAATAGTTGTCCTCTTTATATGTTAACCTTTTTTATACAACCCTCTGACTAATGTTCAAGGAAAAGCTAAAATCTCTTTTGGTTTTAAAAAAAACAAACCAAACCCCCAAACCTTACTTTGTTAGTGAAATACACTTTTTTTTTTTTTCCCCCCCGTATTTGAAATGTTACTCCTGATATGCTTAGTGCATATATTTTATACTTATGTCTAATGTACATTCTGTGGTAACAGTATAGCTGCTCTGTGTGTAATGACAGTTAAGTTATCACTGGAATTCTACCTGAATTTGAAAGCCTTCAATCTGATATGGGACCAAAAAGAAAGAACAAAAATAATTTAAACTAAAGCTTTCAGAAAAACACAAGCTATCAAATTCAAATTGACTAAAACAAAAGCTTTTCAACCCTTTAGCAACATAACTAGTTTTTTTCCTGGAGACAAGACCCAGGATCTAGGAGACAGGAAAGGGAAGCAGAATAAGGTCATCACAATTAAAGAGAAGGTGGTCAGTGATCTGCTACAACACTTATATGCACACAAGTCTATGGGGCTGTGGTGGCCTGAATATTACCTCCAAATAAAATCGCCAAACCAACTCAGAAGACTTGGAAGCAAATGAACTTATATATTTATGGCAATCTAAAATCTAAATGCATATAGAATCATAGAACGGTTTAGGTTGGAAAAGCCCTTAAAGATCATCCAGTTCCAAACCCCAACAAGGGCAAGGACACCTCCCACTAGAACAGATTGCCCAAGTTCTCATCCAACCTGGACTTGAATGCATATTTACAAAATATATTTACATATATTGACAATTATTTACAACAGAGAAATAACACAGAAATCCCCCCTAGACAAAGCCCAGAAGAGGCTAACTGCCACCTTGTTCCCCTCTGCCCAGGAAGAAAATCAGAAAGGTCCCAGCTGTTATTTCTCAGCCAGGGTTACTGCAGATGTTAGTCAGTCAGTAGAAGTGAAGGATGAGAGCGAAAATCAGGAGGCAGAAAGGTGAAGGGAAAGGAATTGTTTATGCAGCATGCTTTATCCTAAACAGCAAGAATGGAATGATACAGACTTATTCTTCTGTACTCAATACAATTATTTATTTAAAATTTTGAATAAAGCTAGAATGTTAATTCTAAAACTACCACAGGGGCCTGATATGTTACATCCAATAGTACTAAAAGAGTTTTCAGAGCACATAACAATGGAAAGCCATTGTTTACCAGAAGTCCTGGCTATCTGAGGTGGTCCCAGTGGACTGGAATGTAGATGATGTGACCTGTCAGTCTGATCTTTGTGCCAGGGAAGGTCATGGAACAAATCATCTCAAGGGCCATTAAGAGGGCCACATAAAGGACAACCAGGGGATTACATCCACTAAGCATGGGTTTATGAAAAGCAAGTCCTGCTTGACGAATGTGAGCTTCTTCTATGACAAGGAGACCCACTTAGTGAATGAGGGAAAGGTTGTGGATATTGTCTACCTGAGCCTCGGTAAAATCTGTGACACTTATTCCCATGGAATTCTCACAAAAATACTGCCTGGTCATGGCTTAAAGGAACATAATCTCTGCTGGATAAAATACTGGCTAGTCATCTGGGCCCAGAGAGTGATGGTCAGTGGAGTTAAATTCAGCTGGCAGCTGGTCACAAGTGGTGTTTCTCAGGGCTCAGTATTAGGACCACTCCAGTTTATCATCTTTATCAATTATCTTGATGAGGAGTTAAAGTGCACCATTGATAAATTTGAAGATGACATCAAGTTAGGTGGGAGTGTTGATTTGTTTGAGAGTAGGGAAACCCTGCAGAGAGATGTAGACATTGGATCAAGGGGCTGAGGTCAATGGTATGTGCTGGGACTTGCACTTGGGCCACATGGTACAGTCTTAGAGAAGTGTGGTTGGAAAGTTGTCAGGCAGAAAGGGACCTGGGGGTTCTAACTGACAAGTGGCTCATTATGACCCAGCAGTGTGCTTGGGTGGAAAAGAAAGCTGGTTTGTACCAGAAACAGTTAACCAGCAGAAGTAAGGAACTGATTGTGAGGCCACACCTCAAGTACTGTGTTCAGTTTTGGGCACCTCAGTAGAAGAAAGGCATTGAGTGAGTAGCAAGTGCAAAGAGGATCAACTAAGCTGATAAAAGGCCTAGAGAATAAGTCTTATGAAGAGAAGCTGAGGGAAATAGGGCTGTTTAATTTGAGGAAGAGGAAGCTAAGGAGGGACCTTGTCATCTTCTACAACCACCTGGAAGGACCATATAGAGAACTGGATGCTGGTCTCTTCTCACAGGTAAATAGTGACAGAACAGGAGGGAAAAGGCTCAAGATGCTCCAGGGTAGGATTAGGCTAGATATTAGCAAAAAAAATTTCACTGAAAGAGTAGTTAAACTTTGGAACAGGCAGTACAGGGAAGTGACTGAATCACCATCTCTGAATGTGTTTGTCTTTTACATATAGTGCTTATCCATATGGTTTAGTGGTGAACTTAGTAATGTAGCGTTAATGGTTGGACCTGATGATCTCAAGTGTCTTTTCCAACCTGAATGATTCTATAGTCCTTCAGAGAAAATATAAATACTATGCATAATGTCTTTAATAAATAGTTGAAATATAATTTTCCCCGTAAATATTTCCATTGCAATGGATAATTGACTAGAGAAGTTCAATAGTGCCTAGGTTTTCATTTGCCTACAGCAACAGTTTAAATTTATCTTGGTTCCTTGATTCATTCAGAAAATTTTGAAATATTTTACATTTTTATGCTGAGATAAAAGACTTTCAAAATTAAGTTAGTTTTAAATGTAATCAAGTCTTAGATTATATTCTAAGGTAGAATACCTTAAGAAATAGGTAAGAAAACATGAAGAGCAGATACATTGAAATACAATTCCAAATTAGTTGTGTGGAATAGAATACTGATACTCTGCATTTTTTATATACTTTCAGTATTGTAATAATAACAAAATAACATTTATCTGTATTACAGTTTTAAGACTAGTGTCTTAATTGTAAATACTAAATAAAATTTTCTAAATAATTCAGAGACCCCAGGGGAGGAACTCTACTCTCAAAGGGCTGAATATAAGAGATATGTTTATTCTGTTCCATTGGTCTGCTAAATCCTATACCGTTGCAAGCACAGCTTGTTCTGGGCTCTCTTCTTGCTTCCTTTACCTTCAGCATCCCTCTGGCCTTGTCTGATTGGTCTCCTCACATTTGTTTGGGTTATCGGTGAAAACACTGACTGCGATCGGGGAGAAATAATTTTGTATTACCTCTTAACAGCCCTTGGCCTTTGTCCTTGGGGATGTCCAGGTGTGTAGCTGAGATATTATTTAGTTATATATGTATCTATGTATTTCTATGTGTTTATTACATTTTATACATACCCTATTTTTGTAAATAATAATTTTGTTTTACTTCCAAATTCTGAGTAAGTCTGGTAAGTCTTTTTGCAGGTAAATCCCAAATTCTAAGTGGTGTAAAATCACTACAATCTGAAAAGACATTATGTTTCTAGGGACAGTTTCTCAGTATCAGGTGGTACTGTTTGGTCCATGTCTTATTCTTAAACATACTGCTGATCTTAGGCTGCCTTTTTAAAAACTACACGTCATTTTATGACCGACAGAAATCCAAAACTCCTAAATAAAGCTATCCTTGCTATTAAATTATCAATTTTTTTTCCCCAGTTTGGCACACTTCCATGTGTAATCAATTAATTTCTTCAATAACTCAGTACTTCTGGACTCTGTCTTATTTTTCTTTTCCATGTGAGAGACATTTGATAGGATCAGTGAAGACTGATTCTGTTTTTAATCTAGGAGGGATTTGAGCTTTATATATAGATCTTCAACTTCATATCTCTCAGCACAGCAAAATTTCCACATTAAAATAAAGTTCTCAGAGGGTTTACTGGCCATTTATAAGTTGTCATTAAAATAATCTGAAGTTTTACTAGGTCTTGCAAAAGTGTTATGATATGTCTACAATATATAAACCAGGAAATTAAATAGGAAATAGTCTATTCTATGGCTCAAAAGCCAAATGATACAGCATGGTTCATATCTATGCATCCCAACTCTCATATCACAAGCGTAATAGCATTCAGATTGTTTGTCTACTCCTGACCCATGTCAACACCTGAAAGGCATCTGGCACTTTGGGGCAAACTGATATCTATCCTGGGCTAAAGTAACAATGGAGACCAGGTTAACAACTTGCCAGTATAGGTAATCACGGACCAGAACTTATACCTGTCCCCCGGCCCTGTGTGGTTCACCAAGTTAGTGGCTAATTTAGATTAATTGAATGGAAGATGACAAAAGTGAACAGTTAGTTTGAACACATTTATGTGCCTCTTAGCTATGCCCTGTTCAGACTTTCCATTAAAAATTCCAATAAAGAATGAAAAATCTACTCTATATCTAGAAATCTAGTATCTCCCTGACATATATAATGTGCATATGCATCTCTAGCCTCTATGGCTAGGTGGGCTAGCACATCCAAACTAAACATTTAAAACATTTTTTATGCTTGAATACATGGGTAAGAATGTTACTATAGTGATCTAAACTGGAAGGGTAATGAACATATTTTAGAAGAGAAAGTATCTTACTTGTAATATAATACGTAAAGAAAGATTGGTTTTTTTCCTCAAACCTAGAGCAGTCAACAATCAAAACTTCAGTCTGGTTTAAAGTCTGGAGAACTTCAAGATAAAAATTAAAAATATTTGTTTCACATGCTTTCTTTCACTGTAGTCATTAGCAGTAGATGATCAGCCTGTACTATTAAAACAGTAGTAAAGAGAAATAAAATAGTATGAAAGACTATTCCTGAAGGTGTTCAGAGGTGTTTCTACTGATCCTAAAAACATTACATTATATAGTCTCTCCAACCTATTTTTTCAGAGGAAAGCATTTACACACTGAAACAGCCTAATAAACAGAGATTGAAGTCTTTAAAAATGTTATTAGTTCTGCTAATAATTTAATAGTTTTTAGTGCAGACTAGTTTTGATGGATGTCCACTTGTTAGCTGTTCTGTAATTTAGGATGTTAGCAAATTAATTTCATTTGTCTGAAGTATTTTCTTAGAAACAGGACATTCTTCATAGATGGGAAAGAGGACATTAGTCATCTGAAAGACAAAATAAATTGCTGTTCATTTGGCTACTCAGGTATTTTCATTGATTTCTATTTATTAGTTTTAATTCTTTTTTCATTGTACCAAATGACCGTGACTTACACACTCTAAAAGGTCTTTCTATAAATTGTTCAAATATAACTGGAATGAACTTCTGCTCTGCTTAATTTTTTTCAACACCATGAGACAAGTTAGTTTAGGATGAGCAATTATACCATGTAGTGTCATATAGCTATGGATGAGCTATAAACTTAAATACCTGTGCTCTGAAGATTTTCAGATTAACATTGAATGGGTTTGTGTTAGACAGTCAGCTCAAATTTTGCCAGAACCATGCCTTTCAGTGTTAAAAAGAAGTCAGAAAATTAGAATATCTTTCACTATGTAATTATTATAAATATCAGATTATGTATCAGATGTAGTTACCCTTAACCGTGCGGAAGATCTCGGGTTGTTACGAGGAGTTTAGGG
>VWZI01017287.1:0-18468 GCA_013396835.1 Psilopogon haemacephalus | reverse complement strand
AGCTTCTCATCCACCCAGACCCCCAGGTCCTTTTCCTCAGAGCTTCTCTCCAGCCACTCACCACCCAGCCTGGATTTGTGCTTGGGATTGCAGCGCCCCAGGTGCAGGACCTTACACTTGGCCTTGTTAAATTTCATGAGTTTGGCCTGGGCCCACCTCTGCAGCCTGTCCAGGTCCCTCTGGATGGATCCCTGCCCTCCAGCAAGTCAACTGTGCCACACAGCTTGGTGTCATCTGCAGACTTGCTGAGGGTGCACTCGATTCCTCTGTCCATGTCACTGACAAAGATGTTAAACAGCACTGGTCCCAGCACTGACCCCTGAGGGACGCCACTTGTCACTGGTCTCCAGGTGCATTGTGCCCTTGATCACCACTCTCTGTGTGCGACCATCCAGCCAGTTCCTTATCCAGCGAGTTGTCCACCCATCAAGTCCATGTTTTTCCAGCTTGGTGACCAGGGTGTCATGTGGGACAGAGTCAAAGGCCTTACTCAGGTCCAGTCTGTCAACTGTAAATTGGTAGAATAGTTTTGAATGGTTTTCAGTGCAAGAATTTTTATTAACTATTACAATCTTGTAGGCTAGTTATGAATTTGGAACATTGGCAGATTCCCAGCTTACCTTTTAACCTCCCAGCTGTACTTTTAACAGGAGTCATGCTGCTGTTGTTTTAACCTCTTACAAATTTCTTTGAAACTGTGGTGTGATAATAAAAATCTGCTACTGTTGAATACCATTGTTGTATAAGTAGTTAAGCTGATGTCCTCAATGCATTCAATGGATTTTTGAAGAGGTTTATAAGCTTCATTATTTTATTTCAGCTTCTTGAAAAGGTCCCAGCTCTAGGGGGGTTTGTGAGGTAGGATTACAGTTTGGCAAGATTAAGTTTGTTAAGTTAAATTGACTTGTGCTGTTACAGATAGGCTTAAAATTTCACTGTCAGTCTTTACAGGTAATCAGAATTTAATATTTTGACTCTTCCTGTTTTTCTCATTGCTTGGTTTGTTCATTCTCTTTTCCCACTGCCAAGTTATTTTTTTTAATTGCTAATTTCTATGTCTTACACAAATTCTTAAGGAAATAAAAACAATGGTGAGTATCCTGTTTTTCTCCATTATGTAGTGGCTTGCTGTTAGCATTTTATTAATGCTGATAGTTCTCTTAGCTTAGGAGTCTCTTGGGTTACTGACTTTATCTCCATTCAGTTAGGCAGGGTAGCATATGAAGCAATTTTAGGTCCTAACGCCTCCAGTGCACCTGCCTGCACTGTGAAATCCTGCTTCTGGGATCTGAGTTATTATAGAATCATAGAAACACAGAATCATTAGGGTTGAGAAAGGCATTTAAGATCTCAAGCTTAAGTGTAAACCTACCACTGTCAAGGTTAGACATTAGGAGGAGATTTTTATCCATGAGCGTGATAAGGCACTGGAACAAGTTGCCTAGAGAAATCCTATCCTGACAGAAGTCCAATCCTGACAGTGTTCACTGGCAGGTTGGATAGGGCCTTGAATAGCCTGAACTAGTAGAAAGTGTCCATTGCTATAGAAGGGGATTTGGAACTTTATAATCTTTGAAGTCCTTTCCAATTCAGTTTTATGAAGATCACCACTAAACCATATCTCTAACTATTAGATGTCCATGTCTTTTAAATGCTTCCAGCAGTCGGTTCCAATGCTTGGCAACTGTTTCTGTGAAGAATTTTTTCTTAATATCCAATCAAAACCTTCCCTGGCGCAAATGAGGCCATTTCCTCTTGTCCTATCACTTGTTACACGGAAGAGGAAAATGACACCCACATTGCTACAACCTCCTTTCATGTGGTTGTGGAGAGCATTAAGGTCTCCCCTGAGCCTCCTTTTCTGCAGACTGAAAAAACCCAGTTCCCTCAGCCACTACTTCTGGTAGATAACATAAAAAAACTTTATAATGGTCACTTACCACTCTGAATTAAGGTGTATCCAGTTTTCTGAGCAGCCTCTTAAATTGCATCACTTCTGATCAGAAATATTTGTATTATGACTTTCTTACTAATAACCTGTGGTGATAGCGGCTTGAAAGCAGTTTCCAGATTACATCAAACATATTTATACTTTGATTTCTTTATCTGACTATTTTTACTTCTTGAAATACAGCTTCTGTTCTTCCTTAGCTTAGAAACATTCAAGGTAACACTGCTTTTGGGAGGTTAGAAGCTAAAGCTATGAGCCTTTTTACTTCTTCCATCCGCAAGAGCTTTAGCCTGTTCTTATACCTATCACATTCTACTTGGTGATGCTATAGTTTTGTCCTAGTGCAGGTCTTTTTTAATTGTAACAGTGTAATTCACTGGAAGAGCATTTTGGGGAAGATAGATGATTTTTTGAATGGGGAGCTTTATTTTGTTTATTTGACTTCTTCAGGAGGCATAGAGCTGCTGATATGTTTGCACTCGCATGACAGTCGACGATTCTTGCTAATCACTTTCCAGGCACAGGAAGTGATGTTATAGGGAATTGTGTTGTAGCCTGCTAGATTTTAGGTCACTTAGGAACTGATGAAAAGACGATCTTAAGGAACGATAAAATATGTAGTCTGCTCCAAGTAGATGACAAGCTGAGGACCTAGAAGAGCAGCATAACTGATCTGGAGATAGCAAAGTCTAGGGTAGGGTATATTGGCTGAACCAACCATTTCTACAACCTCTATACACTTCAGGTACATAAACCGTATCTCCTGAAGTTACTTTATATGGGAGAAAGTTAATTTAGTGATGAGGTAAATCTAACTTTGTTTTGCCATGTCAGACTTTTTGTAACAGGTACACTGCACAATTTGTCTCTACAGTAAGTCATCCAGTGCTTCCAAGAAGTGTCTGGTTTTCTGCATAGATATGCAGTGACTATGTAGACCTTGACTATAGTGCACCAGAAATCTGATTGTTATGCTGTTTTGTGTAAATGCTTGAGAAATGTATGTTAGATAAAGGTAGGCCAGGATGTCTGAAAATTTTGAGCAATTGTAGTAAAAAAAAAAATACAAAAACCAAAAACCACCAACAAAAAAAAACCCCACAGAATCACAGAATGTCAGAGGCTGGAAGTGACCTCGAAAGCTCATCCAGTCCAACCCATATGCCAAAGCAGGAACATGTCCAGGCGGGTTTAGAATATCGCCAGAGGAAGACTCCACAACTCCTCTGGGGAGCCTGTTCCAGTGTTCTGTCACCCTCACAGGGAAAAAAATTCTCCTCATGCTTAAATGAAACTTTCTATCCCTCAGTTTCCACCCATTGCCCCTTGTCCTCCATCCTCTTGGCTCTCACCCTTTACATATTTATAAACACTGATGAGGTCACCTCTCAGGCTCCTCTTCTCCAGGCTAAACAGCCCCAGCTGCCTCAGGCTCTCCTTGTAAGAGAGATGCTCCTTTCCCTTCAGGCTCTGCGCTGAACTCCTCAAGCAGTTCCTATGTCCCACTTGAACTAGGGGGCCCAGAACTGGACACAGAACTCCAGATGTGGCCTCACCAGGGCAAAATAGAGGAGCAGGAGAACCTCTCTCCACCTACTAGCCACAGCCCTTTTCATACCCCACTAGAATGTCATTACCCCTCCTGGCCACAAGTGCACATTGCTGGCTCATGGCCAACCTCCCATCAACTAGGACCCTCAAATCCTTTTCTCCTCCTCTGCCTTCCAACAGGTCAGTCCCCAACCTACACTGATCCCTGGGGTTGTTCTTTCCCAGGTGCAAGACTCTACACTCACCCTTCTTGAATTTCATTCAGTTTCTCCCTGCCCACCCCTCCAGCCTGTTCAAGTCTGGCTGAATGCTAGCACAGCCTTCTGGTGTAGCAGCCACTCCACCCAGATTGGTGCCATCAGCAAACGTGCTGACAGTGTACTCTGTGCCCTCATCCAGGTCATTGATGAATATATTGAACAGAACTGGTCCCAGCACTGACCCCTGTGGGACCCCACTAGTTACAGGCCTCCAACTAGACTCCATTCCATTGACCACAACTCTCTGGCTTCTTTCCTTCAACTAGTTCCCAATCCACCTCATTACCCAATCATCCAGATGACACTGCCTCAGTTTAGCCAGAAGGATGCTGGGTGAGACAGTGTCAAGTGCTTTACTGAACTCAAGATAAACCACATCCACTGCTCTACCATCATCGATCCATCTGGTTATGTCATAGAATCATAGAATGGTTCAGGTTGGAAGAGACCTCAAAGATCATCCAGTTCCAACCCCCCACCATAGGCAGTGACACTCCCCACTAGATCAGGACACTCAAGATCTCATCCAGCCTGGCCTTGAACACATCCAGGGAGTGTTGTGTCCTCATAAAAGGCTACCAGGTTGGTCAAATATGACTTCCCCTTGGTAAAACCATGTTGACTGCTCCTAATGGCCCCCTTGATATGCTTAAGGACAGCACTGAGGACCAGTCTATAGTGACCTGGGCCTCCCTTCTCACCCACCTACTGAAATTGGACTAATAGGGCAAAAATACATTTCTGGGGAAATCCCATCATATGGTAGCCATGGGCACATCCACAAAAACTCATAACAAAGTACATCCTTGGAAAGGTTATTTAGTGATTTAATATGTGTGGAGACTTTAATATGGTGCCTGTGGCTCTAAAGTCTGGAATCTGACAGGGAGATATTTCTCTGAATTAAATCCTCAGAATGATGTGAAGACTTCTTATCCCTTTCTCAGATAGAATTTGTTGGCATAACAGTTGGGGGGTTTTTTGGTTTTGTTTTTGGGGAGTTTTTTTGGGTGGGGGTTAGTTGGGGGTAGTGCATCTTTTCACAGGCATTTGGGGTGACTTTTTTTTACAGAGGTTGACATGAGATTCTGTCCTTCTGTCTGATATAGGACTTGACACACACTGTTTGTTTCATCTATTCCACCTATGGAAGTTTCCCTGATTATTCTAGGGGGAAAAAAAAAAGCTCTGATTAAAAAGTGTCCACAAAATCACTTAAGGACATTTATTCTGGTTTTGATTCTCACCTCTCGATGTATTCATACATACAATGCCTTTGTTCAATTCTGTATACCTTAACCCTAGGTGAAAGTATAAGAATGAAATTGTTCCTGCAATATAAGTGGAGCTTCTTTCCTTTGCTTCGTGTTGTTTTAGTTATTTGTATGCAATAAAATATTATTAATTGTGGAGGGCTTTTTGTGCAACTGAGAGATCTTTTCATGCAGTGACTTTCCAGATCCTTTGGTAGTTTAGTCCAAGGCAAGTGACAGGTAAGTTAAATAGTAGCCAGTATCCCTTGTATCGTAACATGCTATAACCATCACTGATATAGTTAGAAATGTACAGAGGGCGAGACAGGAAAAGTGAATATCCCTTTTTCTCAACCGGTTTTTGACTTCACTCTATTTAATAACTGAAGAATTTGTGGTTTCAACAGAAAGATGTTTGTGAAATAAGTGATCAGAGATGGCTGCTAAGACGTGTTGTTTAGCAATGAATGCCAAATATTGCTGTGAGATCATTTTTGACAGGATTGAAACTGCAGAAAGTAGTGCTCCCAAAGATGGATAAATTGTCACTCCTTCCTTTATGCTGATGCAGAAATAGATAATGGCTTTGTTAAAGAGTGTTGGTTTATTCATATATTTATCATTGACCATTGTCCACACAGACAAAACGTTAGATTTGTAGCAAACAAGACTGAGATCTTTTCCAAATGTTTCTGATGCTATCTTGAATGCAGCCATGCTTTCATGCAGCTAAAGAGAGAGCAAAGGCCTGATCTTGCAAAATGCTTGTCATAGCCTGCTCCCTTGTCACCTGTAACTAGATCTATTTAGTAACTGCTACCAGCTTTTCATGCACACATGGGAAGGATGATTTCTCAATACTATTTGTGAAACCATCTATTTGTCACATTCTGCAGTTTATGATTAAATTCAAGAGCACATGGTCACAATTTGAGTGCTAATTTAATTTCAGTCCTTTTTTGTTGCAGGGACCTGAAACTGGACAATATTCTTCTAGATGCAGAAGGTCACTGTAAATTGGCTGACTTTGGAATGTGCAAAGAAGGGATTTTAAATGGAGTGACCACCACAACCTTCTGTGGCACACCTGACTATATAGCTCCGGAGGTAATTTTTTTTGCACTGCACTAAGATAATATCATTCACATGTGTATTTTAGATGAAAACAGTAGGAGATGCAGTCTAAACTGTGCCACAGTTTTGCCTCGGAGATCCTGCAGAAATTTGTTATTCGTTTGCTCACAAGCAGCATCCTTTCTTTATAGGTGTGACAAAGCGTGTATTTTCTGTTCCCTGAAGTCTACAGTATTCTCCATACACTCATTTCTGACTACATCATCATAAAGGCACTTCCTAGCCTTTAAGATGCCAGATGCTACTGAGTTCTGTCAGAAGTGGTCTTTAGTAACTATAAAAATGCTTTTAATTTTTTATGAGGTTTAGCAGGGCATGTTCATAGAGAAGAGACTGTTTGGTGTGATTTTGCTGAGAATCTTCATGGGAATTTTTTTTTTCCCCTTTCTTTAAGGAAAGATACCATGTTTGTGGCATTTCTCATCATATAGATAATCAGGAAGTATAGACTTGCCTAGAAAAGTAGGAACTTTATGTATGGATGTTGCCTATCAGTTGGCAACATCCAAAGGCATTTGAAGGCATTCACTGGATAAAAGAAATGGCTGAGAATTGTGTAGGTTTTATATATCCTAACTTTTATTATTATGAGATGCATTCCCAAGTGCCTAGAATGAATCAATAATTCTTGGAAAATTATTAGTGAAAACAAAGAATAGTAAAATCCCAGGAGCTTTTACGTGAAATCCTGGTTTCACTGAACTCAGTAACTCAGGCTTCTGTTTTGTTGTCTTAATTGCAAAAGTTTATCTCTTGCTTCTGTTTCTCCTACATCATGCTGTTATATTTCAATTTCCTTTTCTTTAGCAGTATCTGACTTCCAAAGAATGCCCAGAACACTTGAAAAGTACACTTTCTAAAAATATCCTTTTCTGCAATTAATGCCTATAAAATGTGATATCCATTCAGCTAATAGTCCACTTGGGATCCAGACCTCTGTCTTCAAATGTCAAACTAATTTCTGGTTTTATGTTAAGACTGAATTTGGTTTTATGTGGGTTGCAATTCCCAAATACAGTGCTAAGCTCACACAGTTCACCACAAGGCTTCTGACTGCGACATTAGTGTTTGCTATTCCCATTTTAAGGTGCTCATCTTCACCTTAAACAGTCACCTACTCTGTTTCCCCACTTCCCTGTCACGCTGAAACACTGTAGCCAAACTACAAGGTTCTTTTCAGTGAACAGGAATCACAGAGTCATGGAATCAGTAAGGGTTGGAAGGGACCACAAGGATCATCTAGTTCCAGCCTCCCTGCCATGGGCAGGGACACCTCACACTACATCAGGCTGTCTAGAGCCTCATCCAGCCTGGCCTTAAACACCTCCAGAAATGGGGCTTCCACCACCTCCCTGGGCAACCCCTTCCAGGGTCTCACCACCACATGATGAAGAACATCTTCCTAATATCCAATCTCAATCTACCCATTTCCAGCTTTGTTCCATTCCCCCTAGTCCTATCACTACCTGACATCCTAAAGAGTCCCTCCCCACCTTTCTTGTAGTCCCCCTTAAGATACTGAAAGGCCACAACAGGGTCACCTCAGAGCCTTCTCCTCTCCATACTGAACAGCCCCAAAACCCTCAGTCTCTCTTCAGAGGAGGGACTCCAGCCCTCTGATCATCCTCGTGGCCCTACTCTGGACACATCCCAGCACATCCATATCCCTCTTGTAACAAGGGCTCCAAAACTGAATGCAGTACTCCAGGTGCAGTCTCACCAGTGTGGAGTAGAGAGGGAGGATCACATCCCTTGCCCTGCTGGCCATACTTCTCTTGATGCAGCCCAGGATCTGGCTGGTTTTCTGGGCTGCAAGAGCACAGTGATGGCTCATATTCAGCTTCTGGTCCACCAGCACCCCTAGGTCCCTCTCTCCAGGACTGCTCGCAAGCCAGTCACTACCCAGCGTATATTGGTTCTTGGGATTGCCTCCTGCCAGATGCAGGACCTTGCACTTGGTCTTGTTGAACCTGATGAGGTTGGCTTGGGCCCACCCGTCAAGGTCCCTCTGGTTGGATCCCTGCCCTCCAGCTGCACCACACAGCTTGGTGGTGTTGGCAAACTTGCTGAAGGTGCACTCAATGCCACTGTCCATGTCACTGAGAAAGATGTTAAACAAGACCAAGAATTAAACCTGTTGCTTTTGCAACACTAGTTCTGTAACACCAAGTAGTGTACAGTAAAGCATGGTGCTAAACTTCTGCTTCCCACTTAAGGGATTTGCTACAAGGTTTAACTTGTGCCACATGAAAAGTTCTAGCCAGTTTTTGTAAAACAAGGACCATTAAAATGAGTCCTACAGCCACGTATTGTACAGTTTTGTAATGCTGAACAAAACTGCTTTTGGCTTCCTTCAGCCCTACCTAAAGGACTAGAATAAATCTCTCAGATGATCTCCGTACATATTACAAGCTGGTTCCGTTTGTTTTGTTTGAGATAGAGACAAGGAAATGTTTCACATTTTCCACCAATCTGTTTTGTATATCTGATCTTTTTCGCCCTTTTAATGTGACCTGCTTTAAACAGTTCTTTTGCTCACGAGCATGCTCTTTTACTCAGAGGACTGATAGTACTTCTGAGAACCACTACATATTCACTCTTAGCTGTGTTAACACAAAGTGCATAGGTGGGAAACCCTGCCTGTTGATACCAAGATCAGAGTGGAATTTAGTCCCACTCAGGCACGGGGAAAAAGAGTGTGTGTCCTGTTGAAACAGTAAATATGTGGCCAAAAGTGTTGTCTAACTTGTCTATTCAATCCAATCCAATCTCTTTTTCTATACTAGATCCTGCAGGAGTTAGAATATGGCCCATCAGTAGACTGGTGGGCTCTGGGTGTTCTCATGTATGAAATGATGGCTGGGCAACCCCCCTTCGAAGCTGACAATGAAGACGACCTCTTTGAATCCATTCTTCATGATGATGTCTTATATCCAGTCTGGCTCAGTAAAGAAGCTGTCAGCATTTTAAAAGCAGTGAGTCTTCCATTACTTGCTTTCTGCTACCTCTTCATGTTTTGGTGGTTTTGGTTGTTGTTTTGGGGTTTTGTGTTTGGTTGGTTTGGTTTTGGGGTTTTTTTGAGGGTTTTGTTTTTTGGGGGGTTGTTTTTGTTGTTTTTTTGGTAGGATTGTGGGTTTTGTTGTGGGGTGGGTATTTTTTTTTCCTTGATTAAAATTAAGTTTGATGAAAGTTGTTGAGTGCAGTCACCTCTGGGAGTTCAAGCACAGTTCAGAGTGCCACTGTCAGGATAATGAGGCCTGGGATAAATTACACTGCTTGTGGGAAAGGAACAGAATGTTTGTATTCCACGCAGTTGTGCGCTGTCTAAATCTGTGTACTGCAGATTCATGTTTCAGGGAAAACCCAACGAACTAGAACTATGCTACCACTTTGGCACTTTATATGTCACATGTTCACTAGGGTGGGGGAAGCAGTGCATAACTGAAGATACCGTTTTTATTTAACTCACTTATAAAATTTCATATCCTTCTGCCTTTTTTCCTCTATCATCAGTAAGGATTGAAACCCCTTTATTTACAGCTGCATATTCTGCTTTATAGTTCACAGAACACTCTGATAAGCAGTCTTACTCTAGTATAATTGTTTCTGCTATGCTTGGTGTTCTTCAGTATAAGTAGTGACTTGACAGAAATGTGTCACCTAATGCCACAGTTTTTTTTAATCAGTCAATATGTGGTATGGGGCAACTTCCATTTCTAGACTCTCCTTCTAAAGTCACATTTACTTCACTAACATAGTACTGTCATAAATTCTTCCTCCTGCACAAGTATCATCCTAAAACAAAAAGCAAAACAAACCAGAAGCAGCATGCCAGTCCCCATAGTCTGAAAACGTGAGAAGGATTTATGACTTAAAACAAATAACTTGTTTTTCATTCCAATTTTCCACATTTTTTTGAAAGTGGAAAATTTCTACTTTTCCACTTGTATTATTCTTTAAGCATCTGGAATAAGAAGCAACTTTCAGTTAAGAAGACAGGTTGTAGTGTAATGTCATGCAGAGATATTCAGGCATTATATAAAATCTTGGACTAATTCTGATTTTAACACCATGCACAGGGTCGATGTTAACTGAGCATTCTATTATTCCGAATCTTAGAAACATTTGCTGGCAAGGAAAAGTTAACTGGTAACCCTTGGTTAAGTGTGTAGTACAAAAGTAATTGCAACTGTTAGGAGAAGAAGTTTGTTTTAAGAGAGTGAAGTGAGAAATATATTTGGTAGTCAGAGTCTTTCTGCCTTTGCTGTACATTTTCCCAGGGACGTTTTCCAGGTCTACATTTTTATACTAAGCATGGTAGTTTGCGTTCAGTTGTAATCCATCTTTCTGTCTAAACTTTACCCTTAATGCCATTATAAACCTGAAGAAGAGATTTGCATTTAGTAAATAGATTTGCAGTACAATAAAAGATTACTCCTCATTGGGCGAAATGTCTTGATTGGCATAAATCGAAAGAATTTAATGGAGCTGTGCCATTAAAAGGAAACATTTCCTTGTATTTAGCAAACTACTGCCAATGCAGCTATGGTGTGAAACATGTTTGAAACATGTGCTTTTCGTTTGATCCTCATCCACATTCTGTTAAAGGAAGAGCAGGAAAAATAGAGGAAAGAGACATCATTTTACTGCCGAATGCTAGCAAGGGATTAAACTTCAGAACACTTTGTTTCCTCACATTGTTCTTTGAGACACAGGTTTTATCCTTTATAAACTGCATTTTGCCCTTCTCCAAACAACATGTAAAGAAAGTTTAATAAGAGTACATTCTTTTGTATTAAGTAATAATGATTTTCATTTTTTAAATAAACAAGTCTCCTGTTATTTCGAATAAAACTGTAATGAGGATAATTTTGCAGCTCATCATTACAAGGCAGCATGTTGCTTATCCCATTATATCCCACTGATTTTACTGGTCCTGTTTCTGTGAATTGACAGGAATTGCTATTTAAAATTCTTTTCCTGTCTGGTAAGGAAAACAATTCTTCACTGCAGTTAGCCCTGCACTTCTTTGCAAGTGATGGAGGGGAGTTGTCTATACAGTGTGTATCCCCTTTCAACTCACATGACACATACCTTTGGATACAGAGGCAGAACTCTTGTTTTAAACTGTACTACTTATTTTAAGAAGCAAAATTTTGGAAGCCTGTTGATATTTGATTCTGGCCCCAAGTCACATGGTTATCTCAGCAACAGGCTTTTGTCTTTCTGTCATTTAAGTCAACTCTGATCTTGAAAGGCTCTCTTTTCATAAAAGAATGTTCCTGCCTTAATATGGGAAAATAATAGAGCAACACTTAGTGCTATGTCTGTTGGCTCCGTTGACAGTTATCTTATCAACACAGCAGAGTCTCTGCCCTGACAGTTGCATCAATAGGGAAGAAGTTCTACATGGAAAAAGTGATTGCCCGTTGGAACGGACTTCTTGGGGAGGTGGTGGAGTCACCATCCTTGCAAATGTTTAAGCGGAGGCTGGATGAGGCACTTCATGCCATGGTTTAGTTAATTAGAAGGGTTAGGTGATAGGTTGGACTCCATGATCCTAGAGGTCTTTCCCAACCTGGTTAATTCTATGTGATTCTGGAATAAATGTCAGCTTATGCTTCAGAAATAGTATTAGAAGTTGAAAGTCAATATTCATTGCAGGGGATGAAACTTACGGAATTAAGTATCCACCTCAAAAATCTGATATTATTGCGTCGTATTTGCATGTTATAATTTTGTTTGAGTATTCATTCTTAAAGTTCTCCCTCATCATCCCTTTCCAAATTTCACAAAGTTGTGAAGTACAGTACTAAACAGTACTATCTAGCCATAATTTCATGTGCTGGGCTGCTTAAAAATTACATGCTCTGATGTTTTCCCTGTCTCTGTGTTAAAACAAAGATAGAGCATGGCAGATACTAAGATCAGATTTTGCTTCTTTGACACCTGGATTATACAGTACAAAAAGAGTATCCTGTACTTCTGTTTCTGCAAGATGCGTGCCTGCTGGTTCCTGGCCTGCTCACTCCAGTCCGGGAGGTGAAAGAAAGCAGAGGAATGTAGGAATGCGTTTTGTGTTTTTCAAAGAGAGCTCACCAAAGCACAGTAATCCTTTCAAAACCTTTGTTTCTCTTGCCTATACAAAATATGGCCTGTAGTTTAGATATGACTTGCAAAACAACTTGTGAAGCGGTTGAACACGAGACCAAAGGGAAGGATCTTTGGAGTGGCACAAGTATGTCAAAAACCCACAAAGAGAATTCCCTTGGTGATCTATGTTTTATCTTTAACCTGATAGCAATGGTATTCTCCTGTGGATATTTGATCTGGCTGCCTGAAACTCCTAAACCTACTTATCTAATAACATGCAGTGTAGTGATTTATTTATTCTTGTTTTTGCTTTTACTACAGATGCATGTAATGCATTACCTTAGTTAAATAGGCACTAGACAGTGATCACATTTTGTTTCATTTGTACACTTTTTTAATCTAAAAAATGTTACAAATATGAAGTTACAGCAAAGTTTGAGATAATTGTATAACAGGAGTGTGAATGTGTGTGTAAGAATAGCATTCATTGCTAGTTGAATTGCAAGGATCCTGTGTGGACATGCATTAGGAAATAGGTAGAGCAATAATATAAGAAAGAACAGTAGAATCAGGAAAAATGTTATCAACTGACATTATTTGGTGTCAGTGTTTTGTACCAATTGTACAGCTTTTTGCAGGAAAGAATAGTAAGAGTTAAAAACCTAGAAATTGCCACGCTAGAGGAAACCACTTAGTTTCAGTTGCTACTGCTACCGGTGTATGAAAGATGAAAGAAATGGTGCAAGTCACGTTGTGAAGTTTCCCAAAGGAAGCCTTCTGCTTTTACTGATCACCCCATGTATTTCTTGAGAGATATGAACAGGAAGCTTATAATTCACATAACCAGAACTGCTGTTCTTACTTTTATTAGAATAAAATCCTAGAAAATAGTGACAAGGTTAGGGCTTTCCATATGTGTTTCAGCAGAGTGTATAATTATGCAACCTATATACCTGAAGAAAATAAGCAACAGTTAGCATGATGTGTAGCCTCTATCCCACTATTAATACGCAAGGTAGAGCGAATAAGAAAAAAAAGGAACTATCCTGACCATCTGTTTGAAAGTGTTTCTAGAGAGTTTAGTATTTTCCTTATTTCCTTTAGTATTTTTGTTCAAAGCTGGAACTAGAAATGCTATTCCGGTAGCACTCCCTGCAATTAGAAGATTGCAGCAGTCGGTTGAAAGAGCTTCTTGCAGGAAACTTCCACTTCCAAGCACTTCTAGTTTGACAGTAACCTCTGAAATTCAGAGGGGCATCTTTGTTGCTGGTACATAAAAAACAGCCTTCTGAAAGGGAACGGTCTGTAAAAGCTAGGCTTTAGGAATTGCAAGGCATAACTGAACTTCAAATTATTTCCAGACATTGCCATTCTTATTTTAACTTTTTTATCCTCTCCCTCTTCTCCCTTGTAGTTCATGACCAAAAACCCAAACAAACGACTTGGCTGTGTAGCGTCGCAGAATGGCGAAGATGCAATTAAGCAGCATCCGTTTTTTAAGGAAATTGACTGGGTTCTTCTAGAACAAAGGAAAATCAAGCCACCCTTCAAACCTCGGATTGTAAGTAGCAGCTTGCCTAACATTCAGAGAAATCTTGATTTCACTATTCTAATTGTTGACTTTTCTGAGATACGAGATTACTTGATTTGGGGGTTGAAATACTAGCATAAAAACTGCACTGAGAAGATTGTCTTATCATTGTTTCTGTGAAGGTAAGTGCCAGGAATAGTTTCATGCACAGGAAGATGTTCGTGTTCAGCATAAACCATGAAAGTGTTCAAGGCCCTGTTTTAATTGTTTTCCTGTGTTCCTAAAGGTACTTTGATCAGAAGAGATTATTTCAATTGGGTATATACTGTCTGTAGTTTCTGTGTGAACTCTGCTACAGTCTTGTGTGGCTGGTAGCCACTGGATTTTGTAGTGAAAGACAGGAGAAAGGGTTTCTGATTAATATTTTAACTGAAGATACTTGGGAGGGAGCTAATTTTAAAAAAAGAAAAAAAAAATCCTAGAGCTTCCTGGAAGAAAGAAATCGTGATTAGATAAATTAATGTAAAATTTTAGTAGGTAATAATCATTCCATTTTGAAGGAACGAAAATATGTAAATAGCCAGCTCTACTTGCAAAAAGTACAAAAGCCAAGCGAAAATGCTTTACTTAACTTGTCTTCCTCTGGATAAAAGTACTTACAGTTCACTAGATGTCATCTTTTCAGCTGAGAATGTTTATGGTTAATTTTGTGCTTGAGCAGTACAAGAGAATAATCTTGTGATTAATCCATTAAGATTGGTTTGCATCTTTTGACTTTGCATATTCCCAATTACAGCATTTTATTTACCTGTAAATATGATCAAGGTACTCGTTTGATTCTTCTTTAGATAGTTTACAAAAACAGTAAATAAAAATACATTAAAGGGAATAAAGCTTTGGGCTCAACACTAAACCTAACTTAAATTTAGAGGTGAATAAGTCCCCTCTGTCATTCCAGAATTGCTGTCTGTTGCATTTACTACATTTACCTTCGGTACAGTGAGTTTCATTTTCCCAAATACCTTGTGTGATGGTGAAAGAGGGCCTGCCCGTCAAGAGCTCCAAGAGTCCACTCTTGGAGAAGTCCTTTTCTTGCTCTGTAGCTATGTAGAAAGAGCCCAAAAGGGGTTGTCAGCTGTAAGTGAAAGTTAGCTCTTGTGGGCCTCTTTCTAAGAATAATAGTTTGTAACATACAGTGTTATTGCTTGGGGAAGTTTTTCTTAATACATTTCTTGGAGAGTGGAGACCTGGTAATGTGGTAACTATAGACAGGGGGATGCCTGATCCAGCTCCTCTGGTGGGAAAGGTGCAGCCAGCTGCGGACAAGCCAGCTCGCTTACCCTGTTACCCGGCTCTGCTCTGGAGGTGTGGACAATTTGCCCCTAGCACCTGAGATGACCTAACAAGTCTCTGCACTGCCACAGCAAGTGTAAAAGCCAGACCAACCCTGTTACTATCTATCTGAAGCCTCTTCTATGCTATTACTACCTGCTCTCCAGTCAATTTCCACAGCCCTCCAATAATTGCAGAAAGCTCTAATTAGTGTTTATCTGAGTTGTGTGTAGTTCTTTTCCTGCTCTTACAAGTATTTGGCCTTTCAGCTCACAGTAATTTTTGTTGCTTTACTGAGTATTCAGCAACGCTTTGGTAACAGTTATCAAATCAGGATGTGCAGTTCCAAAATACTTTTCTCTTTATAGCTGCATTAGTAAAAAATTTCAGGTTCCTCACTTCTAGCCTATTAATTGGCTGTTTTCCTTTCACAATCGAGATGCATGGTCCCTTTGGCAGGAGGTATTTCTACCTTTATAATTTTTGTAAATAATTCTGCTGTGGCAGTCCTTCCTATAGAAATATTTTTATGTCATGTCTTGTTTTTTCATTGCTGATGTAAATACCTTCTACCATCTCAGTGCATCTTTTTTCTATTTCTGATAATTATTTCACTACTCTTACATTGTAAAGCCATTCCTATTTTATTAATTTATCCTGTTTTGTTCCTTTTCTTCTTATTCTTTTGATGCTATTTCACTGGATATTCCAGTTTTACTAGAGATTTCAAATTATTTCAAGGCAGTCCTTGTAAAATTTTCAAGACAGCTCATTGCTCCTTATTAATTGTTAGGGTGATTTTATACATCTTTATCTACACCTTTTCTCATTTTTCTTCAGGCTCCTCCTATAAATGTTGTACTATCATGCTATTTCTTTTCCACAATGTATATACCAACTTTCTTCATTCTACAAAATAGTGTAGTAGTTCTGTATGCTTGGGTTTTCCTGAAGTCTTTTTTTTTTATGGTGGTGAGCTTAGATAATATGTAATCTGTTACAGACATCTCTGTTATTTTCATGTCCTCAGTCTGCATTGTCTATCTTCCCTAGTGACCTAGTCCTGTCAACTTTTACAGATCACATTTCTTCACTTAAAAAGGATGTACCTTATATATTTACATAGTATTTTGTGATCCATCAGCTGTTTTGTACCAGCTGTATAAATTTTGCAATTGTTTGGATTTCATTGTTGCGTGGAAGTCTTTGACCAAGACCATACAGGAATTTTTACTTCTTCTCTTAAAACTGAACAATTCATTAGTTGGAATGTAAGGCAGGATATTAATCAAAATTGTACAAAAAGATCACCCAAATTTAATTATGCCACTTCAGTAATGGTAAAAGAATCTAGGATAAGAAATTTCAAGTGCTGAAAAGGTGATTTTGGATACTTATCAAGCTAAAAGGCACTTTGAAAAAAGACAGAGAAGAGGGAAGTAGATTAATACTAATAAAATTAAGTCTACTTTAAATCTAGATAGAGAGCTCCTCTGTAAATTAACTTGTGGGTGTAGCATTGAGACTCATTGGTTCAGATTAACAAGTGTAACTGCTCCGTAGCTATGAAATTTCTATGGAAAAAACAAATGCCTGTGTTTGGAGTATTCTCTGATTTTAACATCTTTCAGTTTTGAAACAGGTCTGTTGATTATTATAAAACTACTTGTAATATTTTAAGAAGATTTTTAAAAATATTTTAAATCTCATGTACAGGAGAGCCTAGATCTGTGAAAATAGCTATGAGAAGAGAGGCCAGATTATTAGTCAGAAAATAGACATTCTTGCATGTGACGTGTGTTCGTATATGTATGTGTAGGGAAAGAAGCATATAAATGTATATGTAGTCATTTGTGCCTTCAAGTTGAGTTTTGCACGCATTTATGAAACTTTGTTCATGCAAGAATGTATATATTTACACAAGTATTCATCTATTTTCTGACCAACCATAAAGATAACTAAGGGGGGAAATTTTATAAATACTGGACCATACACAATTTCAAAACAAACAAACCAACCCAACAAAATATACACAAAAATGATAGTTAAAAAACAAAAACATGTAGACAAAGCAAAAAAGGGTATGGTCAAAAGAATGGTGAAACACTGAGGTCCCATCAAAAAAAATGGAATAATCTGCCAAGGGAGGTCATGGAGATGCTGGTGTGGAAACAAACCTTGCTTCACTTCTGCCTCACTACTCCACTGATCCCTAAACAAGTGAGTTGCTTGGTTAGCACAGTCAACTTCCTTTTCTGTTACCTTTTATCCTTTCTCTGCTGTAATAGATTTTTCTGAGGAGTTATATTACATGGTACTGTAAGGGCCTGTGAATCTCCATAGCTCAGGTACGTCTCCTCAGCTCTGTCATCCTTGAATTTTAATTTCTCAGCTGGGCTTGGAAGAAACACTACGTAGCTATATATTGACCAGACTTTTGAGGTAGTTTGGCTTTGTTTTTTTAATCTCAATGAGGCTGTGGATAAGTGCAAATATATTCTTTATTATACTAGAAATATACCTTTAATGGCCTTCTAGTTTATATATTATTTGATTATCCTAATGATGTTTTTGAAGCTGAAATTCCTTTCCCAACAGTTTTCAGCCTTGAACAGACATTACAGGAGTCCAAAAGGTCCTTGAAAACCTGTGTTTTCCAAAGGTTTCCAAGAGTGTCCTGAGTGGAGCACTCAAACAAGTGGCTGAGGATTAAACTGCTAAGCAGTGACAGGACTGCCCCGCCAGGTGGGCTAGGTAGAGACAGTTGAAACAGATGTGGTGGCCCTGAAACTTGCTGTAAAAGGTCTTTGCTCCTCCAGCTTAATGACTTGGAGTAGAAAATATGACTGGGGCTAGGCCTATAATGCATACTGCCTACCAGCCCTTCCTTTCATAAATCCAGAATTATGGGGCTTTTTGGTGACAAAATCAATTTTATGTGCACATACACATTATGGTTTACTATACTGAGAATTTATGTGATGTAAAGCTAATACAGAAAATAGCTCTGGGGTATGTACTTTCAAAATCAAGTGAACTTTTGAGTAGCTGCGAAGAGGATTTTTGCTACGTATTAGCTTCAGTGACCTTGACAGTGTCTCTTGAAGGTAATTTCTGCTGCTCTTTAAACCTACTTCTCACAGTTTCATGGATCGTCTTGACATTTTCTGAATAATATTATTCTTCCCTGCTGCTTTTAATGCAGATGTTAATATATAATTGCACATGCAAGAAATAAGTGTTAGTGCAGACAGATGTCTTTTCTCCAGAGCAACTGTTGTTAGTCAGAAATCACTTTGGGGCGTATTATTCCTGTTGGGTATCTCCATTTTCAAGGTATTTTTCATAGAATCATAGAATGGT
>VWZI01017286.1:0-73455 GCA_013396835.1 Psilopogon haemacephalus | reverse complement strand
GTGTAGAGGCATTTCAGTTGTGCCTCTTGGAGCTGACTTACTCACTGATTTTCCTTTATCCTGTACAGTGTCAACACTCGAGACAGTCTCTGGGCAGAGGTCAAAACCTTCCACAGCTAGAGGCTTTTCATGTACTTCTGTATACAGGTCTGGCCCTCTAAAGGCTGAAAACAGCCATGAAAATACAACTTGCAAACAGAAAAGCAGGTTAATTGTGACATTTTCATTTTCACTATCACAAGCAGTACCACTCATGCCAACTGGACAACTTACTTATCTAGTTGGCATGGAAGTACTTATGAGGTACTTCAGGATCATTCCCTAAGTTCACATCATACCCTGCACTACAATTTTGGAGTCATTAATGAGAAGACAATTAGACTCTTATATCACAGAAACCAAACAGTGAAGAGTATTTGGCCATAGATACCATACCTATATCAGGTCTGCAGATTGTCAGGTAACGGTCAACCGCAACCACAGTGAGCAAACCAATACTGGCCATCCCAAAAAATATATTTAAGGCAGCATAGATCTGAAATTCAAACAAACAAGTTAAATCCTTTCTGAGAAATCTTTCAAAGTTGCAACAATGAGTTAGTGGACTCAATCTAAGGCACTATGATACATCACACTCAGCCAAAGTTCTCTTCCGTAAGCCAAGATACGGAAGGAATTAATTCAATGCCAGCAATTTGGAGTTGGCTCATTTAAAACAAGACATTTCAAAAGCAACCTGCTTGTGTGCACATCAGAAATTCTAAAGACTGTTGCCTGAAAAGCAAACACATATCATAATTCAGAAAGTAAGTGCTGAGATTCAGAAGGCAAGAGCTTGGGGTTAGGGGAGTTCAATTCACATTTTTTATATAAGTTAAAGAAACCTGAAGAGGATTTAACTAATTCCAAAAGTTACAGGTTTAGCAAATGTGAGTTCTCAAGTTGTTGCTCTTCCCTCAGGTGTATAATTACATTTATTCCAGAGGTATGGTACATTGCTTTTCCCCATCAGCAACATTTTCCACACATCAGATCTACTGCACGGAGCAGCATATGTTGCCATCCATGCCGCAATCTCAACGTGCTCCAAATGCATGTGCCCAGTGGACATGGACAGCCTGACCAGTAAGGACTCATGACTGGGAGGGCTGCATTACCACTAGCACTCCAGAAATACAGAGCTCTGTGCCAGACCACATGCCACCAGTGGCTATAATAGAACCCTACAGCATTCAGCCATCTCTGTTCACATAGATTCTCTTAATTTAGGTTGATGTGAATTGTGCTTCAAGAGATCTTAACTCCCAAAGCACTGGTGGTGAGATTTCACATCTCTAACACAATACAAGTTAGTCTGGATGTACAGATGCTAAAAATGAGGCATATTGTCAAACAGCGACTGAATTCTGAGCTTGAAGTAACTGTGACAAGTGACATCAGATTGTCCATCCAACAAAGGTCCAAAATGTACTGTGCAACTAATATTTTCCTTGAGTCACATTTTTAGCATACATCTTCACATTGCTACTTATTTAAGCCCAGAACTAATGAGTTACTGCTAAGTAGACTTAAATCACAGCTTTCAGCTACAGAAGTATAATTTTTCACTCAGCCTATTTTTCAAAATAGACAGCTAATAAACTCAGGTTAAATCTTTAAATGGAGACCATCAGCCTCGCAGACCTTCATTTTAGATATTTTAATAGTCCCATCTAAATAAAGATATATTTACTAAGCAGAACTCATTAAGGTCTGTCAAGCTTATCACCAAAACAGCAGGGATATCCAAATTATTTTAACTATCAAACAAGTCATCGAATATGCATGTACTACTATAACCTCTTCCATTTGAGGATTTCCTCTCCCAAGCATTCTTAGAGATTTTTTTTTTAATCTCTCATTGAAAAATATAAGGTTATGCTTTGATGTTTTCATAGAATAAGTCTAGAATTAAACTCACATAAAATTCTGTAACCAGAAATTATTGACATTTTGAAATACAAGCTTCAGGTCTAGAGGAAAACTGTCCATGTCCACCATATTTCTTATAAGAATTATTGTCAGGCAGAGCTACTACTCATTTCT
Organism: Psilopogon haemacephalus; assembly: GCA_013396835.1. Classification (NCBI taxonomy): domain Eukaryota; kingdom Metazoa; phylum Chordata; class Aves; order Piciformes; family Megalaimidae; genus Psilopogon; species Psilopogon haemacephalus. The sequence goes on along the minus strand of VWZI01017286.1, from coordinate 71,370 downwards.
GAGTTTGCTATTTAAGTGACCAAAACTTTCCCTGCAATACCTGGCATCCAGTATATCCAAATTTCCAGCTTCCATGCAGGTCCGAGGCAGCCGACATTGGGTAACCAATGCCACTAACACCAATATCAGTAAAAGCCAAGTTGATGATTATTGCATTGGTTGCTGTCCGAAGCTCTTTGTACTTAACAAAGATGCCTAACACAACAATGTTACTGAAGATGCTTATCACTCCTGTAAAAAACAGAAAAAGGGAAGCTTTACAGAGGATACGCACCAGCCAGAAATAAACATGCAGATGAAAATGCAGCCTGTTGTAATGTCTAAACAAGTTTTCTCTCCAATCAAGCACAATTTTGCAGTGAGGACAGACACTTGAAAAGGTTTTTCAATGAGATTTCAACTTTTGTTTGGATTCAGAAAGGGCCTAAAGGTGGAGTGTTTTGCCAAACCTGGGACTTCTGAAGCAATGACAAGAACAGCCGAAATTCAAAAGCATCTAGGATTACAATTCAAACTCTGAAACCACCAAGTACAGTGCTGTCTTCCATAGAGACAGAAGGAAAAAAAAAAAAAAGAAAGGGAGAAAAAAAGGATGCATGTTGTCAACTAGCAAAGAAAAAAATAAAAGCAGCGATTATGATGTCTCTGATCTAGCAGAAGGGTCCATGCTGTTCTCAGCAGAGCGCATTCAGACAACAATCCTGGACAAAAGACATAGAAAACCTTTGACTTTGCTATCACTTGCTACCACTATCCCAGCCAGACTTAATTTCCCTCTCTGCTGAAGAGTCCCCAGTTCCTTGTGATCATTAGCAAGGTTTTTCCAGTGTTGGCAACCTATATTAAAACCTCTAGATCCTCCTTTTCTACTGCCTCTCCTCTTTCTTAGCGAAATCCTACTGGATGGCACTTGGAGCGAGTTTCCATGGCACTGCCATGAAAGAGAGTTGTTTTTGGCCATGGTTTTATTTCCTTCAAACTCTAACCTGTTGCAGAGATACCCAGAAAAACTCCCATGCTCTAAACTTAACCTACTACTAATACAAGCTATTAATAAACAGCTAATAAAGTTGAAATCTCCCTCTTGCACCTCAGCAGAGAAAGATTCAATAAAGTGGAGAATTCCAACATGTTCAAGCAAGCACAGTCTTTTAAAAACAACTTGTAAACAATAATAGGAATTTATAAGTTGTTCATAGATTCCACTGGTCTGGCAGAGCTGTTCCAGTGTCACTGAATATCCTTAAAATTTAGTTTGAAATGCAAAGTGGAATGTTTTGGTCAAAGTTAAACACCGCATCATACATAGAAATGTCCCTCGGGATTTTTTTCTTTTATTTTTATTTATTTTTAATTTTAAAAGTATCACCTCTGTATGAATCAAAACACAGTATTCACCATTACAGACCTGAGGCATAGACTCTTTTCCAAAAGGAAAATCACAGCCACTGCCCATTATGTTCCAGTTCCCTAGCACTCTATCACCTTCATTGATTTGGATTCCAGTATCTGAAGGGCACCTACAGTAGGGCTGGGGAGGGACTATTTATAAAGTATTATAATGACAGGATGAGGGGTAATGGGTTTAAACTTGAAAAGGGGAAATGTAAACTAGATGTTAGGAAGAAGTTCTTTACAGTGAGGGTAGTGAAACATTGGAACAGGTTGCCCAGGGAGGTTGTGGATGCTCCCTCCCTGGAGGTGTTCAAGGCCAGGTTAGATGAGGCCTCCAGTGACCTGTTCTGGTGGGAGCTGTCTCTGCCTATGATGGGGGGGCTAGAACTAGATGCTTTTGGAGGTCACTTCCAACCTAAACCATTCTATGATGATATCTGCTCCTCTACTGGCTCCAGTAAAAGCTTGAGACACACAGCTTAGCTTTTGCTGACATGCCTCTGTGGCAAGGGCAAAGATGTTTTTCAGTCTTATTCAATGCTCTTCTGTCTCTGGCACTGGCAATGCTGCAGCACAGAGTTAAAAAATGTCTAGCATCAGTTTATAGACAGATTGTGTTTAAAAGTCATTTGGATGTGGTGCTTGGGGATATGGTTTAGGGTGAACCTTGCAGAGTAGGGAAATAGGTTGGACTTGGTGACCCTGAATGTTTCTGTGATTCTATAAACATGCCACAGTTCAAATAGCCTCAAGTAAGCAGGCTTAGGAGCCCTGAGTGCAAGACTCTGCACTTCAGTTCAACAGTTGAATTTTGAAGACTTAACTGATGTCAATATGGAAATTTCTTCAAACTGTGGGAAGTCCTTTGGACTCCATCACTGGCAGTCCAAAGGAACACAACTCATAGGTTTATAAATACCAGCATACACCCCAGTGCATCAAACTAAGGCAGGTATTTCTAGACTCAAATACACATCAGAAGTACTGCCGCACTCAGCAAGAACTATGGTAATACCACCAACACTCAGCAAGAGCTGTGGTAATACCACAACAGGTATGAAAAGTGGCAGAGGAAAGGCAGTACAATCGTTGTAACAGACAGAAAAATATACAAAAGATGACACTTTGGAAAACAGGCACTAGGGACAGTACCAATTCTTTAGCTTTTAAATTGAGTTCTCCATTCAACTTATGTACGTTGGTAGCCAGAGACTGGTGCTGAATGGAAATAAATCCAGGTGATTGTCAGTCACAAGTGGTGTTCCCCAGGGCCCAGTGCTGGGGCCTCTTTTCTTTACTATCTCCATCAATGATCTGGAGAAGGGGACTGAGGAACCTTCAGTGTTTGCAGATGACACTAAGCTGGGAAGAAGTATTGATCTGCTCGAGGGTGGGAAGGCAAATAAGCAAACAAAAAAAACAAAACAACAAAACCAACCAACACAAACAAAAAAACCCCAACACATGGATGCTGCCACTTGGCCTGTGAAACATCTTAGGTTTAGACAACTCTTCTCACATTTTCTTATATAAACTTTCTGGCTTTGTGAAGATGAAGATAAAACCCTCAAAACCTGATCAAGTGCAGATTTTTCAGGACAGCAATGAAAACTAAAAGGCAGACCACATGTAAATAAAAACCATGGCATAGTTAAGCAGTACACACAGCATCAACACATTGAAGACCAGGTCCACGAATAGCATGGAATTTACTTTTCCAGTTAGCTACTTTTACAGCAGAGTGTTTCACCATTATAAGCTGAAGGGCATCCATGTTGCAGCCTGAGTATCCATCTCATCACCAAAATGACTACAATCACCACTGGAGAGTGCAGTACTTCACAATTACTTCCTACTTCTTTGGAAAATAAAGCAATTAGCTGCAAATGAGAGAAGTACTCCAAAAGTAGCATTGAGCTTAAAAAGCAGCACAATGATGGCCACTGTTAGTCCTTCATTCTTACTTTCAAACATCTGCTTATTAACACAGATAAAATTTTCCAGATGTGGGATTTGCTGTGGGACTGCACTTGCAAAACAATCAATCTCAAAGATGTTGTAGTCCTTACTGTCAAAAAGGCTCCTCATTAAGAAAGCAAAATCCAAGCTACAGGTGAAAGCTTCATTACACTTTCCCAATTATAGTAGGAAAAAAGGAAAAATCACCAAAGTAATCCAACTTCTTTTATTACTTTTTTTTTTTTTTTTTTTTAATTAAGAAACAGCTGGGTTGATCCTGGCTAATGACACTGATCACCTAGGAAAGCTTTGGTTCCTAACAGCAAATAGTCAGATTATCTGGAAAAAAAACCCCAAAAATCTTGTTTCATCAAATGTAATCAAGTTTAATTAACATAGTAACAACTATCCCACATATCTGCAGCACCTAATAGATCAGGTTACCTCCAAATAGTGTGGAAATATTGCAGAATGTATTGAGCCTTCCAATACTTGACCATCATCCATCTCTACAGCTTCTTAACAGGACTACTGATGTGTGTAGCTGATTTTTGCATCCAAAAATAGCCTCTGTGCCAGAACAGCAATTTGATACTCACCACTGCAAACAGATATGTTAACTAAAAATTGACCACCAGCAATACTATTGCATATAAAAGTAAAGTACATCAATATTTTAAAGTGATTTAAAAGCTAATCATATCATAGAAAATGCATGGTACACTCTAGGAATGAAATATTTATAAACCGCTTTAGTTTTCCATAATCAAGGTATTGAAGTCCTAGCTGTAAAAACAGTAGGTTTCAGGTTGATATTTGATTGCTGTAGCATTCAGTGTTTCAAGAAAACACTACTGAAGCTGTTGTGGTTACAATAACGAGAAAGTTTTTGAGGGGGGGTTAGAACTAATAATTCCATAATGATTCAGGTTTAGCCAAAGGTTGCTGCAGTCACAGGGAACGAGCACAATGTCAAGCCTTCCAGCATGCTGCTTCTAACATGTGTCATCAGTGAAAAATACAGCTGCAACTGGAGTCTGCTCTTCTCTGATTAACAACCAGCTCCCTCCCTCCAAGTCACATTCCAACCCTTCCCATTACAGCCCCCAACAGACACCCGCTCGCATGCTCAGACTACACATATATTACTACCAATGTGTGGCCCAGGAGAAAACCCAAGATAGCTTCGAGCAAATCAGAGAAAAATGCAAGACGTGACAACTATGCCCTATTTTTAATCTCTTTTGCAAGCTGGCAGAAACGAATTCTTGGACTCTTCTATAGCTGCATATCAACAAAATGTATTTTTCAAGACACAACACTGCCTTCAAGGATAAATCAAGAAAACTCCGATGTTCCTGCAGTCAGCATGCCGACTGCTAGCTGGTCAGTAACCTATGAGGAAGAGCAGTCAGACACTTGGGTAACACAAAGTGAAACACTCTTGCTGTAACCATATACAAAACGAGCATCCAGATCCGCAATTCTATCTTAAAATGTTAAGCAACAACCCACCCATGCCCATACCTGCTGTTATTAAGTAAGCTGCAACTATGTTGTGCTCAGTCTGCGTGAAGGCTGAATGAGCTTCGCTGTCACTTTCTGAGGAGTTTGATGAATTGTTCCAATGCATTTTGGACAAAATAGAGAGTCCTCTGTCCTCTGCAATAAGTCATCAAGGCAATAGAACACTATAAAATCCTTTCATTATTCAACAGACTCAGTGGACAATTAAGGAAAATAAAAAGAGGACTAGGGGGGAGTTACCACCACCATTAACAGCCTCCAAACACAATTTAATTGGACTAAGGTGCAAAGACGTTTACACTCCAAATCTGTGCAGGAGATTGTTCATTAAAACAAAGAGCAGCACAGAACTGAGCACATTTTCAACAGCATGCTTAAACTTCGTTCTTACTGCTAAACAGATTAACTGTCACATGCCCCCAAACTTTCCTCTTCAAACCTCTTGTGCAATGTTTCAGAAACCTCAACAAGAGGTGGCTCAGGTCAGCTGGCCATCAGCCTGGCTTGGAATTAGTTCCCATCAGCAGAGCAAATGCACAAAACCACAGCACAACCTAAAGACACAAATGCCAGTTTCTTTAAAAAGGAGGAGAGGCTTACTGTAAAGTCCACCCCTTCAAATCCTTAAAGACCTGCTTCTTCAAAATTCTTAATTTGATATAAACTCTCAGGTTAGTGTAGACACAAGAAAAACATAATCCAGAGTATTTTAGGAAAAAGTTCTTAATTATGAAGGTGACAAAACACTGGAACCTGGAGATATTCAAGGTGAGGCTCAAAAGGGCTCTGGGCAACCTAATCTAGTTGAGAATGCCCCTGCTTACTGCAGAGGCGACTGAAATAGATGATCTTTGCTGGTCCCTCCCAATCCAGCCCATTTATAGATATATATGATATTTTGTAAAGTGAAGCATGACTTTTCTCAAAGTCAGTTGCCCCATTTCTAAAACATCTTGGTCTGCAGAAAACAGCTATGGAACACCCTCCCTTTCCCAAAAGCACACATTGTACTTTGGGGAAAATTTTCCAAAGCATGTCAAAGGTAGAAAATTTGGCTTTTTCCAAAGCCTCCAGCAGCAAAAATTTGTATTTTCTCCTCTGCAACACAGCAGCAGCATGTCAAAGAGCTTTTACAAAATCCTGCAAAACTTGTAGCTGCAATGAACTCTGGCCAAAAGAGCTGACACTCAGCATCAGTTAAAGGAATCAAAGAAGGTACTTCCCATCAGTCCACTTTTGTACAGATTTTGCCTCCAGTTTCACACTCACACTGAGTATGAGCATCAAGGAAAAGCAGTCAGTAGTTCAGAGGCAGCTCAAGTAGGGTCCCAGGCTGGGACTGTATCTTCTGAGCAGCACTAAGGGGATTGTGACATGGGCAGTATTGAGGAATATAACCATCCACAGATAGAAAGGATAGAATCACAGAATGATTTCAGTTGAAAAAGACCTTTAAAATCATCTAGTCCAACCATTATTTACCTCTGGTACCAAGTCTGGTACTAAAACCCTGTCCCACAGCACCACATCTCTGCCTCTTTTAAACACCTCTGGGGTGGGGATTCAACTGCCTCTCTGGGAAGCCTGTTCCAGTCTTTGAGAACCCTTTCACTGAAGAAGTTGCTTCTAATATCCAACCTAAACCTCCCCTAGAGCAATTTGAGGCCATTTCCTCTCCTCTCCTATCACTAGTTACTTGGGAGAAGAGTTCAACCCCCACCTCACTCCAACCTCCTTTCAGGGAGATGTAGAGAGCAAGGTCTCCCCATCCTCCTCTTCTCCAGTCAGAAGAACCCCAGTTCCTTCAGATACTCCTCATGTGACCTGTTCTCCAGATCTGAGGAGCTCTTCTTTCTCTAACCCATGAAACACTAAGGCAGCATCCCTCCCACTCCTCAGCTTTTCAAAACACACATCCTGCATTTTTCACCAATTTGAATCCAAAGCTAAGAAAATTTTGCTATAAAACTTTGTGAACTCACAACACTTAGCCATCATTACAACAGACCACCATGTTCTGTCAGCAAACATTTCCTTTAATGCCACTGATCTACTTCCACTCTTTCAGTCCTCAGGGTGCTCGCATTATTATGGTATTTTGCCTGTCATAAGAGGATTAGGCAGGAACAGAGTGGGAGGGTTCTGAAAGGAAAGAATCTGTTTGGCAATGAAGCCACTTTCCTAGTGCCTCATGATCCTGCCTAGAAAGATAAAAGCATTGTGATAATCTGATCTCTCTGCTTTCCTCCCCTGAAATTTGGCAACATTTTCAAAAGCATCTCAGATCTTGCAGCTTCCACAGAAGTCAGAGCTTGCAATGCTGATTGTCTCAGAAAAATCAAAGCATTACTATTTTTATTTAGACAGAATTCCAGAATGAGACCATAGAGATTTTATGCATACTTGCTGTTTAAAATGCAAATCCATTCTATGTCCCATCACATTGTCTACAACTCCTCTTCGCCTGAATTTGGCTAATTTTACAGCAACAAAACTTGAGATGGAAAAAAAGTAAAAATCAGAGACAGACATTAATTATCCTTATTTTTTTTTCACAATACTGCAGATCATAAAGCAAAGCCAATATACAATGGAATTTAATATTAACGTATACAAATAATCCAGGAAGCTGGAACCATAGGTCCTATGCCAGATAAAAAACACTAAAATATAAATCCCAAACCTCAGGCTGCTTTTATTCTGCAATAACAGCCAGGATTACTACCATTAGAGGGGCTTTTTATATACCCTTAACTGACGCTTCTCCTTCTCACTTGTCCAAGAGTAGCAGCAACAAAACACAACCGTTGTTTAAAGTCATTCTTTAATTTGCAAGCATCTATATAGGGTGGTGAAGCATTGGCCAAGGTGGTAGAAGCCCCACCCCTGAAACATTCCAGGCCAGAGCAACTTGATCTAGTCAGAGATGTCCCTGCTCACTGCACAGGAATTGGACTAGATGACCTTTAAATGTTCCTTCAAATCAAAAACATGAATTCATTCTGATTCTAATGTAAAATGCACCCCCAGCAGAGGGTTCTGTAAAGTAGGACTTTTAATTTTCTCACAAACGTTCAAACCCACTATAAGACATTTTTTTTTCTCCCTCAAATATATTTACTAAATTTTTAGTTTAGAGTCAAATAAACAATTAAGAAATTTTCAGCTGACTGAAGAAAATATCCTGAATAAGATGACCTCACAAAGGTTTTTACTTGCCATACTTGGCACAGAAGACATATTTGAGAGACAACACACTTTCTTGCCAACAAAATGCTTTGCACAACTGCAAGCAGCTCTGCAGCAGTATGCATGTGACTGCCCAGCATTGCCACAGGTGAACATCCATTGCTTCATATCAGTTCCACAAGAGCCAGTGTGCAAACCTTTCAAGGGTCTTCTGAGCTTCATCTTTTTTCTCTGCCCAAGTAACACAGCAAATCTCTGAGTTCTACTGAACCATCCTTCTCAGCAACAATAGAAAACACAAGGAGATAAGACATACTACAAGGACGTTGAGATGCTGAAGCAGTTCCAAAGAGCAGCAAAGCTGGTGAAGGGTCTGGAGCAGAGGCCTGTTGAGGAGTGGCTGAAGGAACTGACATTGTTTAGCCTGGAGAAAAGGAGGCTAAACAGAGACCTTCTCGCTCTACAACTCCCTGAAAGGAGCAAGGTGGTTGTTCCTCTCCTCTCTCTACTATCAAGTGACAGAACGAGAGGAAATGGCTTCAAGTTTCCCCAGGGGAGGTTTAGACTGCAATACTAGGAAAAAAAAAAAAAATCTTTATTTTGTGGTCAGACATTGGAATAAGTAGCCCAGGAAGGTGGTGGGATTACCGTCCTTGGAGGTGTTAAAAAAAGTGTAGACATAACTCTTCAGAACATAGCTTAATGGCCGTGGTGGTGTTAGGTCAGTGATTGGATTCAATGATCCTGGAGGTCTTTTTCAGTTGAAACAATTCCATACTTCTATGAGGGTGAGAAGAAGTCCAAGGGGAAGGCTCTCCACAACAGACTTCCTCCTTTGTACTGAGTGAGATGTTCATTGTCTGGGATGTATGTCTGAGTCAGCTGTGCTGGCTGACTCAGAGCTGCTAATTGCCCTAAACACACGGCTGGATGGAGACTCTGTCCCAGCAAAACCAGGACAGAAGCCAAGCAGTGTGGGGTACACTGAAGCCTATCTCCTTCCTGAGCTTCAGTGGAATATTGCGGGACAGCAATGCAGGTGACAGGTAAAATGCTATTTGGGTGGACCAGTCAGCTGCTCCAATGGCTACCAGCAAGGAGAAATCCAGGGAACACCAAATTATCATCTACAGACTTCAGAGACACTAACAGATTCTCCTCATGCCCTTGCTGCACACTGTATTGTGACTTTACCCCCCTCCCCCAGACTCCACAGGTACTTGGAATTCCCCATTTCTGCCAACATACCTGTTCCTGCCAGGGTGGCATCAGGGTGTCCATGTGCCCTGTATATAAAATTCGCACCTCACAGTGCTTACCAGGATTAGGAGCCCAGCAACAGTGACAAACAGGATCTGAATGAAAAGCTCAAGGCAGAGAGGAAGGTGCCACATAAAATTAGAGAGGTTGGATTTTAGCCCATTGCAGCGCTGCACTGCAGCCAAGGCACAGAGTATGTTAGTTTTTTTAAACTGAATTTTCAACTCTTACAGTTAGCAACTACTTGTACCAGAAGGGCAAGGCCATGCCACAGCACAGAGCACAAGGACTGGATGGGCCAAACACGATCCTTACCCAAAACAGGGAAGAAAAAGGAAAAACTAAAAAGGCATAATCACATAGCAGATGTGTCCAGACACTACTTCCTTACAGCTTACAGGGCAGCATATTTCACACCCAGACACTAAGGATGTTCTTCTACCAGCATCCAAACAGCCTAGAACCAGTACAAAGATTTTTAATTCTTTCTGGGTGTTTTTTTTAATCCCATCCCACCTTGTCTGTCTGTGTAGGGCACTGCAGAAGACTCCTCACACGTTTCTCAGCAAGGACTGCAATACAGTTGGGTATCATCAAGAGGCCAACCTTCCTTCCACACCTGTAGGGGATATTGTTCTTCAACTCCTCCGCACATGGGTGGAAAGGCCTTGGCTTTGGCTCCGCAGTGCTTTCAGCCTGACTCATTGCTCCATCTGCTGTGAGATTCAAAGCATACACTTCTTGGCCGAGGCTCCAAGGTGCAACTTCAAGCAACTGAAGCATCAGCTGCCACATCGTTGCATTTAAGAGTTGGCAGCACAGTCCCATGAACTGAGAAAGAGCGTGTCCCCAAAGCGTGGCATGAATCTGGGTATGAGTGAGACCTGTGCTGTCAAGTTTTCCAAGGCCAGAATAAGGAAAGATCTAAGTCAGCTACCCATAACTAGCTATTGAAGCATCAGTGTGGAAACACAGCACAGCAAAGGAGCAGCAGCAACGAGTTTCAGCTCCAACATGGTATGCCGGAGATGCAACCACTTGCAGCGGATTTTGTCTAAAGAACAACGCTCCACTGCCCCCAGAGCCCTGCGTCGCTTAGGCTTACTGACAGAGTAACAAAGGTTTAAAGCTTTTCAGCAGTCTAGATTGAGCTCACCTGGTTAAAGTGGAGTCTGTAGCCACACCAACAAAGTAATCAGCATCCCTCACTTCTTGACTGTGCTGCAGCTGAACAGCAGACTCACACTCTTCTCACAAAACCAAATCCAGCAGAAATCACCATGATTTGTGACTTAAGCTGAAGAACATTTTCATCTTTGTCTCACGCAAAACCTGTTCAGACTTAACTGAATTCTTGAACATTTGTTTTGCTACCTTGTTGCAAGTCTTCAGAGATTTATGTCATCAATTTGCAAATAACACAAAGCTGGGAGGAGTGGCTGCCACACCTGAAGGTTGTGCTGCCTGACCCAGATAGGCTGGAGAGTTGAGCAGGAAGAAATCTAATGAAATCCAACACGGACAAGTGTAGAATCCTGCATCTGGGAAACAACCCCATGGACCAGTATAGGACTGACCTGTTGAAGAGCACCATAGGAGAAAAGGACCTGGCTGTCCTGGTGGACAGAAGCACGAGCCAGCAATGTGCCCTTGTAGCCAAGGCTAAGGGCATCCTGGGATGGATTAGAAAGGGTGTGGTTAGTAGGTCAAGAGAGGTTCTCCCTCCCATCTGCTCTGCCCTGTTGAGGCCACATATGGAATATTGTGCCCAGGAAACTGCTTGAAAGAGGCCAGCATGAAGCCACAAAGATGAAGGGAGTGGAACATCTTTTTTTATGGGGAAAAACTGAGGGAGCTGGGTCTCTTTAACCTGCAGAAGAGAAGCCTGAAGGCTGACTTCATTCATGTTTATAGAGATGTGAAGTATGAGTGTTGGCAGGATGGAGCTGGGCTCTGCTGGATTATATCCAACGACAGGACAAGAGGCAATAGGTGCACCCTGGAGCATAGGTTCCATGTGAGTATAAGGAAAAACTTTTTTGACAGAACACTGGAACGGGCTGCCCAGAGAGGCTGTGGAGTCTCCAGAGAAGGAGACATTAAAAACCCAGACAGTCATGTTTCTGTGTGAACACATCCCTAGGTCCCTTCCAATTGTGACAGTTCTGTGATCCTGTTATGGCAGGGGCGGTTGGACTAGACGACTCTTTGAGATCCCTTCCAACCCATCACATTCTGTGAACGTTTTTATCTTTTATCCTATGCAGCACCTGTTCATACTTAATCCTTGTACATCAGTTTTGCTACCTTGATTCAAGTTTTCACAGATTATTCATGTTTCTTAAAGTGACCACTAACTGTCCAGTCATGACAAATTACTTTTTTTTATTAAGCAGAAGGCTCTTATGACTCATTTGGTCATTACTGCACTCATTAAATAAGAAGTGTAACATAATGATCAACTGAAGTATACTTCTTTCCATGCTGAACATATTTTAAAAATCTTTCATGTAGATTATTCTACAGACCCCTTTTCAGAAGTGCTTAATATGAGTCTGTGAACAGAATCCTGGCTCCAGATGAAATCCAGGGAGCTTCTACTTCTCTTATTCTATTTTCCAAAGTTAAGAACAGAGATGCACCTGCTCTCCTCCATCCTTAAGAAAGAAACAACTAGCTTTTCAACAATCCTCAAGAGCAGCAAGCTATGGGGGAAGGTGGGGGCAGTTAAAAACCCTTAGCAATGTTAGTATCAGTGTAATAAGACACAATTAGGTGACTAAAGAATTAACCTTGTCTTATTCCTTTGACAGCAGTTTCTAAGAACATGTCCTTTGTTGGCTCTACTTTTATAAAGGAAATAAATACTTTACAAATGTAGAGACAAAAAAAAAGCCTTTGATTTTCACTGAGATTTATACAGAAAAATCCAAATCCATATCATTTGCTATCTTCCTATTATATGATACGTATAAAAAAAATTCTATCAACACAAAATTAAGTTATTTTTAAAAAAAAAAAAAAAAAAGAAACATTAAAAGGGTTGTATAAACAGCATGTCCACTTAAGAGGAAGATAGGAGATTCAGTACAAAAAAGACGATGAGGACTAGGTACCAGTCACACATAGGCAACAAGTTCATAGTGACAACATTTCAATTAAATGTTTACCCCAGACTCCAGCTAAATTCAAGTCTTTACTATGCCCATTGTCCAAACAAACAGTTTAAGATTAATCCTGGCTTAGTTTAAAAAGTCCTGGGCAGTCTTAGTTCTTCACCTAGGGCTGCCCATTCCTCATGTGTTGATCGAAAGTCATCAAGTGTAAAAACAAACTGTCATCTTACAGCTTCAAGTTCTTCATAAAAAGAACTTTTTAAGGGTCCTTTATAAAAAATTGTCATTATTCTTCACTTCTGCAGATATGGTAAACCAGCTGGGAGACAAGTCTGTGTTTAATGTCCTCTTCCTGTTTTAAGAGGGAAGAAAAATACAGCAAACAGTTCATATCTTAGATACATTTAAAGCAAATATATTATACACATAACACTAAATAATTTGTTACAATAATTATGTTCTCTCAGTCCTTTTCCAATGCAAAAAGCAGCATGATCTTATTACCCAAACATCAAAAAAATGCACAACCCTGTGATGTGGTTTAAGCTGACTCGTGCGATGCACAGATTTTTTTTTTTTTGCATGAAACAATAAACACCTCTTAAGTGATTTAAAAATACAATGTTCAATAGAATATTTTAAAATATTAGAAATGTGAAGATCGCTCCTTTTACGGAAACAAACACTGCACACTCACCTCGAAACCCTCCTCCACCACCTCTTCCTCCTCTGAAGCCACCACCTCCTCTTCCTCCTCTGAAGCCACCTCCTCCTCTTCCTCCACCTCTTCCTCCTCCAAATCCTCCTAAACATAATAAATTACATACTGGGGTACATTTTAATTCTTCATTGTGCACAAAAACTTACTTCACTGACAGCTTCCAAAAGGAAAACAAAAACAAACCACCAGAAACTGTCAGCTGATGAACAGATAACTGGACAGTTACTGGCACCACTTCTCTCCTAGGGACTACCTGCAGCATTTTTTGTTATTTTTTAATATCTGCTATACAATGTCCAAAATACTAAAAACAGTAACAGAACTCCAGAATAAACTTATTTCACAAGAGAAAAAAGTTAAAATATTAGAACAGAACATTAAACCAAACAGAAAGCTTTCAGACATTTGTGCCACACTACAAAGGGGCACGGAACTGCAGTGCAAGAAAAAAACAGAGAACTTCAACTTTAGTTGAGGAGTACAAGACAGATGACGTTTAAAAGGCAAAGGATAGCCACCACCAGGTCATTCACTCCTCTCTCAAACTCTGCCTTTCAAGTATTTTGTCCAAACTACACTTTCAGAGCACACTAAAAGTAGAGGTTCCACTGACATTGAGTGTGCATTGCCTTCTTCCAAAAGCATGGTTAGCAGTCATGCCCTCTGTGTTAGACATCAACACACTCTTCCCAATTACTGGGGCTGTTACTTAGGCAGAGGACCTTGGTCCTTGCATCGGAAAGATACCACTGCCTCTTCCAGTGAGTCAAACAAAAATATGCATAACATCTTTCTCGCACTACAGTTCCTTGCAGCTTTACCAAAAAAAGAAAACCAAAGCAACAAACCAGAATAATGAAACCAGCCACACCAAAACAAAATATTTTTACATTCTGCAGCTTCCAATCCTGGGATCTTACCTCTCCCACCACCTCTTCCTCCTCCACGTCCACCACCACGTCCTCCTCTACCACCTCCTCGAACAGCACCTTTTTCTCCAGGTGGCCTTGGCAAAAATCTCTGAAGGGGCAGGAGCTTTGCTGGATCAATGTAGAACTGTAGGAAGAGAGTTCTGGTAGGCTTGAAAATACCAAGACTAAAGAGCATATTAATGTCAACTATCCACAACCTGGCCATAGCCCTTGATGTCAAACTGACCTTTGTCAATAGCCAAATAAAGCAAGCATGCAGGAAATAAACTACAGGATTACAAAGTAATTAATAGGTGATATGTGCATGGGCTTCATTTGTTCTATCGTATTTTTGCAGTGCGGGGAAAATAAAGAACACAGCAGATACTGAAGTGAAAAAGAAAGTAGTATTTGTGTTTACAAAGGATAACTACCCTTAATTGAAGTTAATAAAAGCTTTATTCAGTTTTTATTATCTGATGACAGAGTAGATTTATCTAACAATGAGAGAAAGTCGAATTCTGTTATGGAGCTTGACTAACCTTTTGCATTTTTTTAAATGAAGAGGCTTTCATGTTGTCAGACAGTTTCACTGAAAAATACTGTTAGCTTGTTTAAGGCACATACAAGGAATAAAACATCAGAAAGTGTGACTTCTATTATTACACTAAAAGCATGTTCAGACATTTTCTAAATTAGTATTTAACAAATGAAGCTAAATGTCAAATGAAAAATCAGAAGAAACTATTTCCACTATTCCTCAGCATTTTTTTTCAGAGTTAAAAATACAGCATTTTCCACTAAAATCATGTTTTCCTTCCATGTATTAAGGGATAAGGAAGAACATGACCAGTGGCAAGAGTACCTGCAGCCATAATTGTCAAGAAACAAATTGGTACAGCAAGTGACAACTCCTCAGGGTGACCTCAAAGCTTATCTCACACAATTTGCATGCCCACAGGCTCTGCGAGTGCTGATGCTGCTGAGTAGCAGAGCTTCCTGGCTGTGGAAAGCAAAGAGCCAGCAGACACTGCCCAGCCTCATGGTACAGTGAAGTGGCAGACACTCGGAGTAATCCCACATGAAGTCTTGTACAAATCCCTCGGTTCTCTAGTACAGAAGGACTTGAGTATGCAGTTCCTCATCTCAAAAAGAACTGCTGTCTAACTCTGCTTGAGTAAAACTCAAGATTACACAGGGAAGCAAGGAGCTGCAAACTCCATCAACACAGGCTAAGTTACACAGTTACTCACCCAGTTTTGCCATGGATTCTGTCACTGTCACAGCGACAAGAGAACAGACAGTGCCTCTGTCTCAACAACCTTGCTTTGCAAAAGGATGTCCTAGCACAAGCTTACTTTTATTGGCAGGATGAGCAATAAGATGGACTGTAAGCAACAGGACACCTCAGCACAAACTCACTTTTATAATTAACAAGTTGGATCATGAACAAGGCCCCCTAATACAAAGAAAACCCACCAACCCTTGATCAAACTCTGCTACAGATGAGCAATCTATAGCAGAAAATTTGGTCAAGTAACTAGAAGTAAAGGCACTGGCTGAAAACTTCTGCCTGAAAAGGTACTCCGTCATACTGGAAAAGCTTTAAGACAGGCACTTAACGTGAATGAGGCACTTTCAGCAGCTGCAGCTGAACTTCTGCCTGTTTACATCTAACTGGTAGCCAAACCTTGAACTATCTTAAAAGCCTCAAGAAATCCCACTTAATAATCAATCAGCCCTTAAAAATCTAATTCAGTACATCACACATTTTTGAAGGATACAAAATCTCTCAGCTGACCGAAGATTTCATCTACTTTGCCAATCTGTTCCTTGTTATCCAAGTACACCGGAGCATTGAAATAAGGCACCTTGTTTTCTTCTGTTTTACACTTACAAACAATGTCATCTTCACACGGGTGCAAGAACTCTCCCAACACTGAAAACAAGAACAAGCAAGCTAAAAATCTGAAGCAGCCAATGACAATGAAAGAAATATAACCTCTAAGTAACTTACAAACTACCCTTTCAGGAGGCCCCTGGTCATATCCGCCTCTGCCGAAGCCTCCTCGTCCGCCTCCCCGTCCAAAGCCACCTCGTCCACCACGATTAAAGCCACCTCTGTCACCACCACCTCCTCCACGATTGAAGCCACCTCCTCTTCCTCCTCCACCTCCTCTTCCCCGAAAAGACATTCTCTGCTACCTCCTAAATTGTGGACAAAACCAATCAGTTAAAATGTAAAAGATATTTCACATTTGAATTGCTGTACAAATAGAAGTCCCCTGACAGCACTGTTTGTTCCTTTAATGGTCAGCCACTTCAGTCCTCACTAAGAACATGTAGACACATTAAAAAAACCCAAAACTTCACACTGAAGAAGTCATCTACTGCAACACCTCCCTGCAAAATTTGATGACTAGCACTGATGGCATGCTTTTCACTCCTCTGTATGAGGGCTGAATGTGCCACTCACCAGCCAAAGCAGAAGATTGCAACTCTCCAGCCTGAGCTCTGTGAAGAAGCCACACAAAGCAAGAACAGATCCAGTGGACATCACAGAATCAAAGAACGGTAGGGGCTGGAAGAAACCTCTGAAGACCCTTAAGTCCAAAATCCCTGTTAGAGCTAGAAGAGACTCCACAACTTCCCTTGGCAGCCTCTTCCAGTGCTCTGCCACCCTTACAGTGAAGAATTTTCCCCTTTTATTTATCCAGAATTTCCTAGGTTCCCATTTTAATTAAGGGGAAAAGCACCTGGGAGTCCTAACGGATGGAAGATTGACCATGAGCCAGCAACGTGCTCTTGTGGCCAGGAGGGCCAATGCCATTCTGGGGTGTATTAAAAGGAGTGAGTGAGGTTCTCCTCCCCCTCTACTCTGCCCTGGGGAGATCACATCTGGAGTATCAATGTCCAGTTCTGGGCCCTTCAGTTCAAGACAGACTGAGAGAATCCAGTGCACAAGCCACAAGGAGGGTTAAGGTAATGGAACATCTTCATTATGAGGAAAGGCTGAGGGAGCTGGGAGTCTAGTTTGGAGAGGAGGAGACTATGGGGTGATCTCACTAATGTTTATAAATACATAACGGGTGAATACCAAGAGGACGGAGCCAGGCTCTGCTCACTGATGCCCAATGACAGGGCAAGGGGCAATGGGTGGAAGCTGAGGCATAGGGAGTTCCACATAAACATAAGGAAAAATTTCTTCACTGTGAAGGTGACAGAACACTGGAACAGGCTACCCACGGAGGTTGTGGAGTCTCCTTCTCTGGAGGTATTCAAGACCCACCTGGATGCATTTCTGTGTGACCTGGTATAGGTGGTCCTGCTCTATCACAGGGGTTGGACTGGATGATCTTTTGAGGTCTCTTCCAACCCCTAGCATTCTGAGATTGTGTCTGCTGCCCCTTGTACTGTCATTGGACATCACACGGAAGAGTCTGGCATCAGCCTCCTGACTCCCTTTAGATATTGATCATAATTAATGAGATCAACTTTCAGTCTCCTCTTTTTAACAGTCTCAGCTCCCAGTCTTTCCTTAAAAGGTAGATGTTTCAGTCCTCTCCGCATCATAGTAGCTCTCCTTTGCACTCTCTCCCATAGTTCCCTGTCTCTCTTGAAATGAAAAGCCCAGAACTGGACCTAGCATTCTAGATACTGCCTCAGCGAGGTGGAGCAAAGAGGAAGAACTTCCCTCAACCTGCTGATCATACGCTTCTTAATGCGCCCCAGGATGCCATATGCCTTCTTGTCCATGAGAACACATTGCCAGCCCATGGTCAGACTGATGTCCACCAACTCCCCCAGCTCCATTTCCCCAGAGCTGCTCTCCAACAGGGCAGCCCCCAAGCTGCATTGTTCTTCTCCAGGCGCAGGACCATACACTTGCCCTTGATGAATTTCGTTAGGTTCTTCTCACCCAACTCTCCAGCCTGAATGGCAATACAGCCTGACAGTGTCAGTCCCCCCTTCCAGCATGGTACCGTCACCAAACTTACTGAGAGTCCCCCGTGCCCCTTCGCCCAGGCTACTGACGATGTTGAAGACGACTGGAGCCAATACCGATCCCTGGTGAACACCACTAGCCACGGGTCTCCACCTAGACTCTGCCTCGCTCTTGCCCACACCGGCACCGCTTTGTCTCAGCACCTCACAGAGCTCATGGGGCACCGCCTAGAGCCTAGGCACGAGGATACCGGCGCAGGGCGCCCACCCCTGAGCCTCCGGACCCCCGAGCACAGCCCGGCGTGGTCCTCCCTCAGATTACCACCAGCCTTGGGGGTACGGGACAAGCGAGAAGCCTGCCCGCAGCCGAGCGCTGAGGAGCAACTAAGGCTCGCTAGAATGCCGAGGAGCCCCGCTCCGAGCCCCGCTCCGAGCCCCGCTCGGCTCGAGCCGTACATACCTCCACGTGCCCGTCGCCCCTGCCTGGCGTCAGCAGCGCGCGCCGCCACGGGGAAACGGCCCGCGCCACCGGAAACGAGGCCGTTTGCCGTAAATGAAGCGGCACCCGCGGGCGGCACTGTCGCAAAAAGTGCTCTAACGGAAGTCATGCTGAAGCCGAGCCGCAGGTCCTGGCGTTGCCGGGTCGAAGCTGGCAGGCTGGGGTGATAGGGCATTGCTCGCGAGCATGGGTTAAACAGAGGACTGCCAGCAGGAGCAGAGCCGCCTTGCAGCGGGGCGGGCCTCCCCGGTCCCACCTTTCCGCCGGTTGCGCATACACTGAGGACGCGAAAGCCTTTGAGCACTACTGGCTTACGCCTGGGCGTGTGCGGCTTGTAACAGCTGCCAGTGGCAGTATCGTTCTGCCGGTCAGACACCTTACACCGCTTTTTCTATCCGACGATCCGGCCGTCCTTCTGACGGACACCTGTCAGGACCCCCGACCATAGCCTCCGTGGACACCGAGTTGATAGCCCAAGCTCCAAACACGGTGCGACGGTGCCCCTAGCAGCTCTGCTAACAAAACCGACCTTGCGCCCTGTGCCGAGTCTGAGAGAGCACTTCTGCTGCTCCTCCCCTACTTCGGACCAGCTGCAGAGTGATTTGGAGAAGGGTTGGCTGGGTTCTGCTGGCTTCAATTAACATTTCCTGGAAACCGACCTTCAGCATTTGTCAAATACTTGAAAATTCACTGTATAAAGAAAGGCAGTGAAA
Organism: Psilopogon haemacephalus; assembly: GCA_013396835.1. NCBI lineage: Eukaryota > Metazoa > Chordata > Aves > Piciformes > Megalaimidae > Psilopogon > Psilopogon haemacephalus. The sequence goes on along the minus strand of VWZI01017286.1, from coordinate 52,135 downwards.
TGCTGGAGCGGACCCAGGGAAGGCAAACAAAGCTGGTGAAGGGTCTGGAGAACAGTTGTTGTGAGAAAGCAGCTGAGGGAATTGGGGGTTTTAGTTTCGGGGAATATTCTCCTCAGCGCTCGGCTCTGGGCAAGCTCCTCGCCTGTCCCGTACCGCCAAGCTGGTGGTAATCAGGGAGGACCACGCCGCCTGTGCTGACTCTGGCTCTGCTCTCTACAACTCCCTGAAGGAAGGCTGAAGCCAGGTGGGTGTTGGGTCTCTTCTCCCAAGTAACAAGCGATAGAGGAGAGGAAACGGCCTCGAATTGCGCCGGGAAAGGTTTATGTTGGACATTAGAAGAAACCCCTGAAAGAATTCTCGAAGACTGGAACAGGCTCCCAAGGGAGGTGATTGAATCCTCATTCCTGAAGGTGCTGAAAAGACACAAATGTGGCGCTAAGGGATGTGGATTAGCGTTATACGTGGCATAGTTAGATAATGGTTGGACTCCTAAAATGGTTTTCCAACCCAAACTATTCTAAAACATGTAACGTTTGTAAGCTACCTCAGTATATAATGGATGTTACACGGATAGGGGTGTTTTCCTCTCCCCATATATATCACCACATACATATATATCTCTTACCAAAAAAAACCCCCACATTTATCTTCTACAGTAGTATAGGCAATCAGCTTTGGTAATCAGGAAAACCAGCATTACAATTCAATCAGCCTTCTTTGGCAAAAGAAAGGAAATGGATGTTCTTAGTAAGTGCTTCCTTTTAGTAATTTACTATAGGGGTAAAGGGCTTTACTTTTGTTACTTAGTCCTGCACCTAACACTCAATCCGGTTAAATTGAGGTGGGATCCTTTTTGGAGAGATCAGATTTGTCAGTTAATAGTTGAGAATCTTGTACTTTATTTCTAAACACACTTCAAACTATTTTGTTAATGGTTAAAGATTAAACAGAAATCTAACAAGTGACATTCAAAAGAATCCCAGCTAGAGGACTCTGTATACAGAGAGAGATAGGATCTCATCATGCAAGTGGTTCCAGTTTCCCTGGTTTTCTTGTCGCTCTTTTGTTTGTGTGCATCAAAGGTAAGAATGTATTTTCTTGAAGTAGCAGTAATTTATTTCAGAAAAAAATCCTCATATAAGTCAACTTATAAAAACCAAACCCAGCTGATTGCTTTAAGTTGTCTTCCATAGTATTTGTGTTTCTGTCATTTGCTTTAGCCCAGCTGGAAGACTGGAAGCTTGCTATTTGTCTTTCAAGTGTTGATTCTATCTGGGGTTTATGTTAACAGGCTTCTGGAAAAGATTATAATTGTGGTCCTGTCCTAAACCAAATTTGCAAGCATGGTTGACCACAGAAAGGTGCTGCAATTTTATCTGCCCCTCTTTCTTGAGAGATGAGATTGCAATCTTTTAACGTGGGGACGTGGTATGTTGCAGTGCTTGAAGGTTTGCTATGGGATCTCTTTTGGCAGAAAAGTCCCATGAAGCCCATCTGGGCTGAGCATTCAGCATGCCCTGAGTATTTCAGAGAAACCCTTAGATAAAAATGAGCACGTTTTTTTCCTGTTCAGGAGAAACACCTAAGTACAGGATGGGAGGTATGCCAAGACAGATCTGGCTTGCAGTTTGGATTCTACTGACCTGAGTGCAGCAGGAAGAATTTAGGAAGATTATACAACTATTCAAAGGGGGTTTGTTGGATCCTCACAGACTTTACTATGCCCAGGCTTTTTCCGGGAGAACTGTACACTTCAGCTTTATCGATTCAGTTGACACAGTCAAAGCTGGTAAATGACATCTCAGGACTAATTGTTCTCTCCCATTTTTGTGGTAGGTCCACCCATGTTTTCCATATTTCAACATTGTTCCTAGCCATAGATTCTAGTAAGCAAAAGCACTCGGCCAGCAACGAAGTCAGAGAGCTGCACAAATGTAGGTGCAGAGGCAGGCAAGATCTGTATTTGCGGTCCAGTGATGACCAGTAGCTACACTGCAAATCCACCCTGTGCAAGAGACAGGAAAACAGCTGATAAGGAAGGAGGACACATAATTTTCCAATTTAAGATACTTGTTACTTTAGCAGTCACACAGTGAAAGAATTAATTTTAGGTTTCTTTATTTGCTTCTAAGTAGTTCACAAATATTTACAGTTTATAATTAAAGCTAATCGAGCTAATAAAGTCTCAGAAAAAATGCAAGTCTGTCTTTTTCAGTTTTCTGGTCTGTAAGTCCCCTTATTGTTTTATTTGCTTCAAATCACATCGCTGTGGTGTGTTACAAACCGTTGGCATAAAAAGTGTTTATAATGTGCTGCACACTTCCTCTGATATTTAAAGAATATAACATTTATGGGAGACCAAGGTCACACAAGATGAATGAACCAAAAAAAAAAATGTTCAGAAAAAAACTCAGGTGGCTGAAGGGACTAAACATCTTAAGAGCACAAAGGTGCTAAATATAACTTAAGATAGGAGAAAGCTTATGAATGAACACTTTGTTGAGGTCAGTAAAGGGATCTGCAGAACTCTTGGTGCAGTTCCTACTCTTACACTTTTTTTTTTTTTTCCTTTTGTGTCTCTATCTTGCAGAATGCAACATCTAATATTGAAGAAAGCCAGTTTCAGCATGTTGAGCCGGTCCAGCAAGATAAGCAAGACTCATACCTCATAGAAGAATGTTTAAGCAAACACTTCACACACAAGTCCTGTGAGAAAGTTTTTTGTCACCCATGGGAACGATGTGTGGGGGGAAAATGCCTTTGTAAGCTCCCCTACCAGTGCCTTAAGAATGGCTCTTCAGTTTGTTCTACCAATGGAAGGAACTTCCATACTTACTGTCAGCTGAAGAGCTATGAGTGTCAGCGTCCCGAAGCCAAGTTCCTGCACAAAGGAAAATGCATATCTGAAGGTATAATTACCTCCTTTTCCCAACTCTGTCAGTCATTTGTGGCCAAGGAGATACTTTCAATTTACAGGTCAGAAAGTGTGTTTGTCTCCATTGACTGGTAAAGATGACAAAACAGAAAATAAGAAGTCATTCAAAATGGGCAGGATCTGTTGGTTTCCACCCTGCTGCTGGTAGGTTGCTCAAACCATCAGGTAGGTAGGGAAGAAATAGACACAGGAAAGAGCTCAAGGGTTTCCAAGGAAGGCACTGACTATGGCAGGAGGCACAATGGGAGAGGGCCTGCTGAGAGAACGTTAGCAGACAGGGTAACATTTGGAAGGACAGATCTCATAGGAACAAGAATCCAAGGAGTGGAGCCAAGCTGCTGAGGTGTGTGTGGGAGTGCAAGGGGAGAAGGTAAGCCATGTGCACGTCAGTCGTGGATTTCATCAAAACAGGAAGCTATTGCCCTGCAAACCAGTTGATGATTTGTGCACTGACAAGTAGCTGTTCTCACTTACTTTTTAGGCTGCACCAAGCTCCTTTGCCATCCGAGTGCTTAACTAGGTGGATGGCCTCTTTGAGCCACAGCAGTTGCTGCTCCTACAGTCATCCTCCAGTCCCACCTCCACCAAACACAGCAGGAGCAGCAAGCAGAGCCCAGGCTCTCCGGCCCAGCATCATCCAGCCCTTTCCCCATAGAAGCAGCAGCTCTGCCCAGTGACTTCAGAGTGGCAACAATTTTTTTCTATTTCAGTGAAAAACACTGAAGAGCCTCTGTGTGTTCTCTGTTTGTCTTGACTAAGTGAAGCTGAGGACCTTAGCTCCACTGTAAACAACGGAATTTTTGTTACTACATAGTAATGGGAGCAGGATCTGGCCATCATAACTGAAATGTTACTGGTTGGTTGTCAAAGTCCTCTAATGAAAGTCATTATGCTAAGATGAACCTATCCTCAGTAGAGCTCCAGGTTCTTTATTTCTCTTACAAAGTAGGAACCAGTATACTTATTTGTTGCAAAACTGGTGTATTTTGAAATAGTGGCACTCTCAAAGTGACAAAAGTCAATCCTCAGAACAACCAAGAATAATACCTGAGGCTTCTGATTCACAGCCTGCCATTCTTTCCACACTAACTTTGGCTGTTAACACAGTTTTAATCCTGATTTGTTTCTGTGCTGTCTTTCCACTAGATAGATCTGTATAATATAAACTCATTTGGGAACTGCTTTAATTTATATTTTTTTTTTTTTTTCCTCCTTTTAAGAAACATTTTCAGTCTCTTTGGGCCATGGAGATTCACATTTGCTTCGAGTCAAACCTGTGAATCAAATGAATGAAATCTTTGTATGTGACACTAAGTGGACTATGAACGAAGCAAATGTGGCTTGCAAAGACCTTGGCTTTGAATCGTAAGTTTGGGGAATTTTATTTTCACTTTTAAAGTAGAGCTGAAGACTGATGCAGAGTTTTCTATCAGGTCTCTGTAAGGGAAAGCACACAGGTGGATCATCCCAAAGCATCTCTGAGCTGCCTGTATGTAGAGAAAAATTTCTTATGATAGCTGACAACAGGGTACAGCTCTGTTGTACCACTTGCACCAGCCAGAACCAGAATGTTTTCTTCACTCATTGCCCTTGCTGCCATTGTTTCCATGGCCCCAGGTGTGGCTGAAGCTTGCTCTTTTTCCTGCAACCACACTGATGACCCAAGTTGTACATTCAGTTCCTCATAAGGAGTCAATTTGATATTACGTGTATCACACATATTACACATAAAAAACTAATTTAATGTATTTGGGTAAAGCTACTTTCCAAACCCTAACTGAAGACTGAAAGTGCTATTGCAGTGTCCCAAGTACCTTTAGGTAAGAAACAAACATTTCCTAGTTCTGATCAGTATCTCCTTAGACAGCAGAGGAGAGTTTGTCCTGGGACAGAGCACTCAGCCATGGAGTCCCATTGTAAGCCTCTCTACTTAGTTACTTAATCCATATTTCTTTAAGGTAGGGGTCAGAAACAGGAGGATATTGTTCACTTAAAACCAAAGAAGATAATTTTTTTTAATCGTAGCCTTGCAGTGGCCTGAGCTTCCGCAGTATGCATTGGTTTTGATGATATCAAGGATACTTGACCCCAGATAGGAAGGTTTCCAAATTATGGCTCACCTGTGTCTACACAGAGATCTGAGCTCACATGTTTTGCTACAGAAGGAGACATTTCTATCCCTTCATGATACACAGGGACTGTCACAGAAGTATGTATGGATTTGAGGACAATTCTGTACAACAACCTGCAAAAAACAGCACATATTTTCTTCTTTCAAAGTACCTGTAGACATTTTCGTGGGAGGTTCACTCTTTTTCTTAGCCATGATCAAAATTCTTTATCATTGCAAAAAACTATTAATTCTAAACAATAAAAGCAGTGGACAATTCATTGAGAAATGGCATAATTTCTTGCTATTATTTGTATCTTCACAGAGGTGCCGAATATTACCAAGCTAAATCCAGCATCACAGTGTCTGCCATTAATTCATTGCAGTGTCTGCAAATAACTTGCAGGGGCCTAGAGACAACTCTTGCTGAATGTCACATAGAGGTGAAATCAATAGATAATCATGAGAGATTTGTTAGCCTCCAGTGCCATGAAAATCTCAGAGGTAAGTAATTTCTTAGTTTTCTATCTGTTTGGGGTTCTTGCATTTTAAGTTTATTCTACATAATTAGGATCTAGTTTGCTGAACTCTCAGCTGTGGCAAACCTGCACCAAACCTTTTTGATTATGTTTTAATACACCTTTTGCAGACTTTAGAACAATTGGGGTAGTTTTGAGCCAAACCAGTGTTATGAGTTTGAGTTTGGAAAAAAATCACTGTTGTTCCTAAAGTATTTTTACAGATATTTCCCAAAAACAAATATATTTCACTCATGATTCTGTTTGTTTGCCCATCCCTCCCGTGGGTACCAAAGTGTATTGTCTCCCACAAGATTTTCCTCTCCAGGCTTAAGTGAGGAGGAGACAAGTGATAACCTCCTACTGACTGCTTTATCCCTGAGAGATATCAGTCAGGATATGAGTAGCACTATAACTAGACAAGCATCACTAGAGAATAACTGCACCTGTCTTCTGGGGAGTTTTGGGACTCTTGAGTTTCTTGTTAGAGTAATGGAATCAAATTCTTGTTTTGCCAGGTAGCAGTTTTCTGTTCTCTGTAGTGAGCTTTCTTTGGCACTGACAGGCATCAGCCTGAGACACTGCTGGTTAGGAGAGCTATGAACCATCTTTCTAATGCCACAAAAGTAGAAATTCAGAGACTCTTGATGATTTCCTTTTAAAGGGGAAATACTCATCATCTTTATTAATCTTGAATGATTTCAATTGAGTTTGAACTGACCATTTCTGGTTTAGTCCTCATCTATAAGACATTTAGAAAAAACGTTTCTTCCTGCCAGGCTACTGCAAGTTGGAGGAGGAAAATAAATGGCCACTTTGAAAGCAATTAAGGCAATACAAAAGACTCGATACTACTTGAGTTCCTTCTGTTGATAGACCAAACTGCTGGTAGAATAAAATGCAGAAGCGGAATGGTTCCTTGGGCAGTCGTGAACCTGTAGACATTTCCACACTAACTTCATTTGCATCATGCTGCACAGCTTGTTCAGATGGTGAGTTCCAGTGTGTCAACAAGAAGTGCATTTCTTTGGATAAGACCTGTGATGGAATCAATGACTGTGGAGACCTAAGTGATGAGTTGTGTTGTAGAGGTAATAATTTAATTTTTTCACTTGTTCCAAAATCACTTCTGCAAAAAACTACCCCCAAAGAACTTTTACACTGATGTAACAACTGAAGTCTGTTTTCCAATCAGTAACCATATTAAAGGAATCAAACCATAGTTTAAATATACGGAAGTGCAAAAAAAAAAAAAAAAAAAAAAAAAAAGTAGGCATAATAGAATTTTTGGAAGCAGGCAAGTGATCTCTGAGAATGTGAATTTCTTTGGGGGCCATGAAAATACAAGGAAGTTTTTTTAGGAGGCTGTTAAACATTGGGGAAAAAAAAAATTAAACAAAGGCCCAATTAAACAGAGACACTATTTTTCCAATTAACTATCTTTAAACCAAAGTAAGGCTTCACTTAAATTTATTGCTAATGCAAAATTATCCATAGAACATCTATGAGCAGTTCCTGTTCATAAGCAGCCATTTTTTCTGCATCTGCAGTTCCAAGTGTAGCAATTTGTATTAGAAACAAGGAATGGATTTGAGCATGACCTGAATGCAGGAGAATACTGTCAGAAGTTGGGTTTCAGGTGGCAACAGTGATGTAAGTTACAAATCCCATCACTATTCTTCAATCACCTTAATTTTATAGTTTTCAAACTGTCAGTAAATTTAATCTCATAATCATGAAAGCACAGTCACAGGCATTGTAGAAAGAATAATAAATACCTGTGGCTTCATCTGTCTTGGGGACATTTATTCAGATTCCACTTGACCAAAATGGTCCTGTTTCAACTGTATGGGCTGAAAATAATGCTTCCTGGAATCAAAAGAAGCATATCAACTGAGTTGCGTGGTCTCTGGATCATGCTGAGACATGTGGATACTCTTAAAGAACTGTTTTTTTCCAGTATAGATCTTAAATAACAGATTGACATAAGGTTATAAAGTAGCTCAGAAACCCCTGCCATGAATCCAAGGTCTGCTTTCCTTTTGATAGCATACAAAATGATAACAAGAATTAAAAGGAAGAGGGTTCTTGGGTTTATATTACATTTCATATAATCAACAATTTTAGAAGAAATAAGTTATTAAATCCAGTATCTTCAAAACAAGACTCTTGATTCCTAACCCTGCATTTAGGCATTTAGCTTATTCAATCAAAATCCACATTCAACTCTGATCTTAGGGGCAAATTTTAGCCAAACATCATAAATTCCTCATTGGAGATGATCAGTAACATTGGTAAAACTGGCAGTCCTTTAGCAAAACCGGAAGCTGTGTGTTGTGGGTGAAATTGGTAAGAAGTGATACTGAGCCTAGAAGCACAGCACTGAAGTGGTAACAGATACATTTTGTACGTCTTAAGACTTCAAGATTGCAAAATGAGTAGAGCCAGATACTGATTTTGTGTTATGCTTACACAGCCTGCTTTTGTGATCTGTTTATGAACAGCTAAGACCCCTGTATCATAGATACTATATTGTGTTTATATTTTTTTAAGATCTCTACCTATGTAACTATATAACTGTATCTAGCTATGACAATCTTGTGATTTACATGTGTAATTCTGCTGTGTTACAGAGTGCAGAGACAACAGTTTTCATTGTCGGTCAGATATCTGTATTCCAAATGAGAGTGTCTGTAATAAAGAAATCGACTGCCTCACAGGAGAGGATGAACTTGAAGCACTCTGTACAGGTTTCCTTCTGAAAGATGTTTTTGTTTCTTTCCTTTCTGCTCAGTTATGACTACACAATGCACATTTGTAGTGGGTTTGCAGTGACCTGCCCCCCACCCCCAACCTTTTTTAAACCCCGGCTAAAACTCAGAAAAACACACTGGAAGTTAATAAATTAAGCTTTATATTTACAGCAATGCAAATATACAAGCAAATATTTACAAGATATAAATTGGTTTGAGCTAATTGGAGAATTTGAGTGAGAAATTAGACTATTGGCTGCAGATAAGCTGAAGATCAGAGAGATTTAGTGGTAGGAGAAGAAATTAGTCATTTTAGTGATTTAACTCTGAATTAGTTCAAAGGCAGAGAGACAAAGGAAAACGCTGCTGAAGCCAGCACGGACCCAGAGCAGACTGGCCCCACAAGCAGACTGGCTTATCTGGATGTTTTCAGAACATTTCTCAAAACACATTTTTTTTTCTTCTCTCTCAGTGAAACTCGGTGAAGTGACGCTGTACTGTTTAACTCTCTCTCAGCCAATAGTCTAATTTCTCACTCAGATTCTCCAATTAGCTCAAACCAACACAACATTGTCAGAGTACTTAACATATTAGCAAAACCAAAATGCATGCAAGAATTAGTCTTCCCAATGTTATGTTATACATAATAGGAAGAAAATATTGTATCATTTCCCTCCCATTTCTTCTAGAAAAGAATAGAAAGAAAACTAAAGGAAGGTAAAAAGAGATGTTTCAGGAGGCTTAAGGCAGATTATGTCCTATACGTATGTGACCATCTCTCAAACTAATAACCCCTATTTGTGAGGGATGCTTAGACAGAGAAGGCAGGAATAATTTCCTCACAGATGATGAATTCACCTACTTTTTCAATACAATAATTCTTTTGTGCTGTTCTCCTCACTGTTGAAAAGATTTTGTTTTGAAATTGGTGTTTTTCCTTGCTCTGATAAGAGACAAAGTCTAAAGCCAGAAGGTAAACACTAGGGGTAAATGGTAATTGGTAAAAGTAAACTCAACTCGCAGTGTAAACATTACTGTCAGGAACATGAGAACAGACCCGGCCCTCAGCCTCTATTCAGGAACTGAATTCAACAGGCATTTTGTGTGAATAAAAAAGCTGACAAATCAGATTCAGGAAGCATTTAATTTATTTCTCATACTGAATACATTCCCTTACCTTTTTAAAGGAAGCAAAGAGTACACAACAGAATCATCTAAATTGGAAAAACAAACAAACAACAACAAAGAACCCCAAACTCCTGTTACCTGATGCTCCTTTGTACTTTAGAAAGCTCCAAAAGGTTGACAGGGCAGGAGGAGCAATTTCTGTTGTTCCCTGGTAAAGAATGGGGCATCACATTAGACATCAAAAACAAAAATTACAAGAAAAGAGCATTTATCAGATTTTCTTTACAGAAGTAGACATCATGTAGTATGAGTGTGAATGAGTATCTGCTGGATGTAGGTCATTTGTAGGCTGAGGCAGCCGAAAAGAATGGTTCATAGAAAAGGACAGAGCAGGCAGCAGGCTGAGAGTCTGTTATGATCCATGTGAAATGCTTGTGCTCTTGTGCATTTAAAATTATTTTAGCACACAAACATACAGTCACATAGAACAAATTTAAATGTCTGCCAGTATTACCAGTATTTTGCTATTTTACTACAGGCAAATACAAAGGCATTGAAAATGGCAGTGTGGATGAAGGTAAGTGTAACTAACCCTTCAAAAACAACAGCATAGTCACTCACTAGTGGCTTCCTCACTAACAGCAAATTGGCCATATCCAGAACACTGAAAGATTTGGACTTTGTGATTTAGTAATATGCACTCTGGGGCTTACTATTTGTCTTGCTTTCCACTAATTTCAAGAATGCCATAGTAATTCATCCTGGTTGAGGACCCATTTCTGCTCATCTTGGCAACTTGGTGGAGGCAAACTCTCAACAGATCTAGGGGAACTGCTTCAAAAATTACTTGCCTGAATGCAAGCAGCAGTGGAAAATGAGAAGTAATGTGGTGTAATTTTCAAAGCGAAAAACAGATGCCAGAAGTTTTTTGGTCGTTGCTTTCCTGCTACTTCAACTACTGGCATATTAACAGAAGTTACATTTTCAAGACAAAGATAAACCTGCCTCCAAATGTATACCTGAATTCTGAGATACATCTTTCCTTTTTGTTAAAGAAATAAAAACGATAAAGAAACTTCTTCCCCAAGTACAGTGCGGTCTTACAAATCACACATTAACTCGACGGAAAAGAATCGTAGGTGGAGAGACTGCAAAAAAGGTAAAAAAACCCCAAAACACCTTACTATATATAGGCTCATTCAGCATCCAATTAAATAGGCATTATTGTCCTTCTAGTAAAATGTGCAGAAGTAGCAAAAATTAGATACAGTGCTGATTTCATGTTTTGCAGCAGTGGTGGCACTTCATTGAACAAAAGTAAAGAGAAGCACAATTCATAAAAATAGTTGCAAAATTGAGCATTACAGTGCATGTTGAAAATTATTCCCCAAAATGCTTAATACTATAGCTAGAAATAACAAAATGGACTTCCAATTTGCACCTTTGAAACAGAACACAGTCCAAAATGCTAGACTTGATCATACCAGGTAAGCCTCTACATCTGTTTCTCTGGCTACAAAAAATTTCATGGGAGAAAGCTGGAGAGCAGGAGGTAACACACAAAGTCAGAAGATGAAACAAAATTACTGCACATTAGTGGATTTATCTTTTGTATCAGCTGTATCAACCAAATTCAGTTTCTGGATAGCAGGTGTTTTATTTACAGTTATAGTCAAGGAAGTAAGGTGGTACTAAGAAATGTGTTTCACTTTATGCACTAAAAAGTGTAATTATTATGATTTCACTGTTATTTGGGTGTTTGTTGTTTGAACAGGGTGAATTCCCATGGCAAGTGGCAATTAAAGACACTGGCAGTGAAGGTTCAACAGTGTACTGTGGAGGGGTTTATATTGGTGGCTGCTGGGTTCTGACTGCTGCACACTGTGTCAGGTAAAAGCTGAAGAAGCAGACTGTGATTTTGCTTTGTTGCAGAACAGAAAGATTTATTTGTATATTATTGCCTTTCATAGCTACCTGTTTGCAAATTCCCATTTGCCTGTTGAATAAAACAATTTAAAATACCAACTTACCCCTGTTAATGATGGGGAAGATTAGAGAAGTGATGATCTTTTGCCATTAAATAGAAAGATGAAAAAGTAATGAAGAGACCTGCCATTCTTCAGTCAGGTAGTAGGCAGGAAGGAAAGATTCACCATAACTACTGTGCCTGACAGGGAGATACAAGGGACCTCCTCTCTTCACCAGAAGTCCAGTATCTGTTTCCTGAGAGCATCCCTTGGATCATCTAAGAGGCACGTGCCTTGCATTTTCTACACTTCAGAAAAACCTGGACATTAAGTCCAGAAAGAAATTATATGTATATAATTTTTTTTTTTTTAATTCTAGAGAAACCTTCACAAAATGAAGTTTAGAGCTAGTTGAAATGCACAGTGCTTGTGTTAAATACCACAACATGCTTCATTTCAACTGTTTGTTTTTCCAGTGCAAAGCGAGTTCATCTGTACCGCGTCTGGGTTGCATTGCTGCATACTATACGGCGTGATGAAGAGACAGATACTTTCAGGCTAAAACAGATCATAATCCATCAAAATTATAATGCATCAACTTATGAAAATGACATTGCTCTGTTGGAGCTGAGAGGTTCTGGGAAAGGAGAATGCTCCCTGCAATACACCATACCTGCCTGTATCCCCTGGTCAGAGTATATGTTCAGGACTGGTGACAGATGCAAGGTTTCTGGATGGGGACTAGAGAAAGGTATTTGCTTTAGTGCTTTCTACAAGGTGTATTTTGTACTGCTCATTTTTTAATTGTGGTGAGCTTTCATTCCAAAAACGCTGAAGAGAAGCTGTATACAAAGCACTCAAAAAAGCTGAGTACAGAAAATGCGGTGGTTTGGCATTCAGCTGTCACTGCTGGTTCTCTTTACTGCTTCCCCTGTTGTTTCAGTCACTTTAAGTGATCTGGAGGACACTCCTGACTGCAAACTACCCCAACAGTAAAAAATGTTCCTTTTGCAAATCGATTCATATTAGCTGTGGAGACCTGGTAATGATATTTAACACACGGCAGTTAGCTCACAGTGCTCTACGTCCACAGCCTGTCCTCTGTCCCTCCCTCTGTCCCCTGCTGAAGAGGTTGTGAGCTGCAGCCAACAGCTGCAAAACTCAGCACATCTTGTATCAGCCGTATGTGTGTTTAGCCCAGAGAAGGCTGCACAGAGACAGGTCAACCAAATGTAATCAGAAGATTTGGGAAGCATTTGGTTTGTATCACAGTGATTACAGCCTGGTGCAGCAGCTGCCACACGCTGGTTGTGAGGCTTCTCATGTCTATACTCATTAGTAGATTGTAAAGTCAATGCAAAGCAATTACTAGCAAATGGACCAGGAATAAAAAGAGAATCTCCTTAACCTTGTGTATACCTTGAATAACTAGCTCACCTGTAGGTGTCTTGACTGTCTGCTCCACTCATCCCAAAAAAGGAGTAAGAGTTGGGAAAAAGATAACAAGGATGATCAGAAAACAACATGCCAGTTCCCAAGGGTCTGAAACCCTCGGTACAGAATCATTGAAGTGTTTTGGTTGGAAAAAGTATTTAAGATCATCGAGTCCAAAAAAAACTTGAGGAAGACAAAGGTGAAAAAGTCAAAATTAAATAATGTATTTAACACTGCAATTAAACCCTTCTGCTTTTATTTTGGAATATATGCCAATGTACTGCAATTCCTATGGGGTGTTAGTAGCAGTTTAAGGTATCTGCTTTATAATACTGAAGATTATATTCTGTACATAAGCAAATATATAACTTCTAATTTATGATATTTAAAAGTGACTAATACCTACTTACTGTTTTTAATTTAGAAAAATCTGTTATTTTTTTCCTAGATTATACCAAACAACATATCCTCAAGTGGGGCAATGTTAATTTATTTCAGAATTGTTCTGAATTGTATCCAGGACGATTTTTTAACAAAATGGCATGTGCAGGTAAGCATCAGTTTTCTTGCTGGAATTTCTCTACCATCAAATTCACTGTTCATAAGGTCAGACACACTGGCTGGGCATCTTTTAGCCTTGGAAAAGACAATAAAGAGATTGCCACAGTATCACTGTTAGCAAAATGATAGCCGTTGGGGCCTAGATGTATCCACCATTATATATCTATTTATACATAGAGCTAAGATGACACCATGCCAAGTCTCTGTGATTATGTGAGCAAATTTTGGCATGCAATTTGAGATATGTTTGCTAAGGACATAAGTACTTTACAACCTACTGAACTTCCTGCCTTTACTACATTTCATTGTGATTCAGCATCATTAAGCAAATACCTATTTAGAGGACACTAGAAGTCCCCTTGACTTAGAATGTGGTTGACTATTCATCTGCTTAGACACTTACTACTACCACACTGCACCACAGGATAAAGACATTAACTTTTCAAACAGATTAGTCCAGCCAAGAAACTGGTTGATGTTCCTAATATTAAAATAATGATTCTGAATACACATTTTTTGCTTCTTAAAGTAACAAAAAGTATCACCATATACATGAATAAAAAAGCCATGGGTATTTAACTTACAGAGCAGAGAGTTTCAACTGTTCTTTATGTCCAGAAGTAAAGGCAATAGTTAAACAAACTACTTAGTTAGAAAAATAAAAGCCAAATATTTTTTTATAAGATACAGGGTTTGTCTATTGTTAAAGTTCCATAACATATTTCCTTCACCTTCACTGTGTTTGATATTTTACCAGGAGGGAACAAAGAGCGTATCACATGGGACATCAGAAAGGGGGCATCTGGGGTTAGCTTCCCTCTCTGAGGCAAATAAAAACTTGGAATTAACTCCCTGGAGTTAGTTATAAAGCAAATATTAATTAAATAGTGTAAAGGCAATAAAGTCTTGTTTTATAGGATTAGTAACTCCAACTCTGCAAGGTTCACGGAACTCTTTCTTAGTCTTGCCTACTTAGTCTTAGTATGGGTTCCTTCATGCTACATCAATCAACCAAGCAGGAAAGTACAGTAAGTGTGTTAGAAATTAGTAAGATGATTGATATATTAAATACATAAGACAAAGCATAAACCATATTCTAGCGCAGTAACAGTATTTCTATCATATCCTTCACTCTTCATTCATTTTCTCAGGAGCACTGTATTGGCTAAACTGCAAACAATTAGTTGCATGAGCCTTGAAACTTACACAAGCACTGGATCCTACACACTTGTGCCTCAGGGCTGCTGTCTAGTGCTGCAAATGTGCCACACTGTGACTGGGACTTTGCAGTCAGGGTACTTACACAGCTGCTATTCCTCCCATCCCAGCACTCAAATGCTCTCCTTCTTGTACCTGCCCACCTATTTTCATCAGGCTGGTAGAGAAAATAATTTTGAGACCTCTGCCTCTCTGTGCCACTGTGCAGATGAAACAGGTCAGAGTTTTTGGGTAGAGAGGATGCCAAAAGTGGACACACAGGCGTACACACATTACAATAACTTCATTTCCACAGGAAACAGACTGCAGATCTTTTTACCTTTTTCCTCCTGCTTTTGATCACTTTTATGAGCTACTTGTAACGATGTAATAGGCAATATGGCTGAATTCTTCTCTGTTGCACTGGGTGAAACAGACTCTCATCACTAACATCAAAGCAAATGAGGACAGTTTGGGCCAAACATAAATGTTAAGACAGGACCTGCACTTGGAAAGGAATTGGGAAGCAACTGATTGAAGAAGTTAGGACCCTCCTTTACAGGTGACCATTAGGCAAATATCTGTCAGGAAGCCACAGAGACCCTAAAATAACCCCTGAGCTCTGCTTTGTGTGCTAGCTGGTATATGAACTTTTGCTTTTTGCTTCCTCTTTTGCCTCAGGTACATATGATGGCTCCATAGACAGTTGCAAAGGTGATTCAGGAGGCCCCCTGGTGTGTTTTGATGCAGAAAAAGTGGCATATGTCTGGGGTATTGTGAGCTGGGGTGAGAACTGTGGGGATGCTGGTCACCCTGGTGTGTACACACAAGTAGCCAGCTACTATGACTGGATCAGCCATCATGTGACAAGGAGTCTCATTTCACGCTACAATACCTGAAGATCAAACACTTCCTTCTTATAACCCATGCGAAAATGAACACTAGTCCTTTTTTTACTATCAGCAGCCATGTAACTTAGCAACAATAAGAACAAACCTCTACAGAATATATTTTGAAGATTCTTAACAGTCTATCAATACTACAGTTTTGCAGGAAGAGAATTTTACTGTCATGTGAATCTACAGCAAAAAAAGGCAAGGAAAATTAAAATATACTTTCTTTGCTATGTTGTGGTTTTTTGTTTGTATGCTTTACTCCAAAACCTGAGTGGGTGGCCTTGTGTCTGTCCTGGAGCTCTTTGCCACAAGTACCAGCTCGGTCCATTCTCACCAGCTGCAGTGTAGAGGATGTTCTTGATCTCTGATCTGGTCCGAACTGGTCCTAAGGCCATGGGATGGACCACTTCTTGCTTTATCTGGTCCAGTGCCACCTGTTGTTCAGGTCCCCACTCAAAGTTGTTTCTCTTTCTGGTTACAATGAACAGGGGTTTCACCATCTGACTGTACCCGGGAATGTGCATTTTCCAAAAGCACACAAACCCCAAAGACTGTGTCTCCTTCTTGTTGGTGGGCTCCACCATAGTGGCTACTTTATTAACCGCCTCCATGGAAACATGGCAGCGGCCATCCTGCCATCAAACTCCTAGGAACTGGATTTCTCTGGCAGGTCCCTTCACTTTGCTTCTCTTAATAGCAAAGCCGGCATCTAAGAGAATGGTGATTATTTGCTTGCCTTTCTCAAAGACCTCCTTGGCTGTGTTGCCCCATACGCTGATGTCATCAATGAATTGCAAGTGCTCAGGAGCTCCACCCTTCTCCAGCACAGTCTGAATTATGCTGTGACAGATGCTCGAGCTGTGCTTCCAGCCCATTGGAAGTCATTTCCACTCATATTGGACTCCCCTCCAGGTGAAAGCAAATTGCTGTCTGCATTCTTCTGCGATGGGAATGGAGAAGAACACATTAGCAATGTCAGTGGTGGCATACCATTTTGCCTCTTTCAATTCCAGTTTATACTGTAGCTCCAGCATGTCTGACACAGCGGCACTGATCAGTGGCCTCTGAAGTCCACTGTAAGCCTCCACTCACCGTTCTCCTTCCACACTGGCCAGATGGAGCTGTTGAAGGGGGAGTGAGCCTTGCTGATGATATCCTGCTTCTCCAGCTCACAAATCAGTCGGCGTATGGGCAGCAGAGAGTCTGTTAGTTCAGTAGTGCTTTCTGTGTACCACTCGAGAAGCAACTGGTACCTGTACATCTTGCACCTTGTGTTTGCCAACTGCAGAAGGCTCATCTGAAAGGCCAGGCATGACAGACAGTTGTTCTTTATCTGCAGTCTCTACAGCTGCTATCCCAAAAGCCCATTTGTATCCTTTCAGGTCTTCGAAGTAACCCTCCTGCAGAAAGTCCATACCAAGTATGCAAGGTGCATCAGGACCAGTCACTATGGGGTGCTTCTCCCATGCATTCCCGGTGAGGCTGATCTCAGCCTGCAGCACAGTCAAATCCTGTGATCCCCCTGTAACCCCTGATATAGTTATGGGCTCTGACCCCCTGTGGCTGGAGGGTATATGGGTGCATTGAGCACCTGTGTCCACCAGAGACCTATGCTTCTCCACCCTATGCTTCTCCATGAGGTGCTAGGCCATTTCACAAATATGTCCCAGTACACCCAGTTATCCCTGCTCTCTGCCTGGCTGGAGACAGGGCACCTCTAACACTGGAGGTGGTTCCCATAGGATGTGCACAGGCTTGAGCTATTGGTGTTACTACTCCTCAGGCTAGGGGCCTGCCCTCTGGACACTGGAGCCATTCCCCTTCTGGAGTTGTTCCCATTACCGGCACACTGCAGCCCCTTGACTCTGGCCCACAGGGCTGATGTGGGCTGGCCATGCCATTGGTCCATGTCCTCACCATGGTGACACAGGGTCTTCCATAGTGAACCCCTGGACATTCCCTGCCTGGCCTGGCCTGGCCTTGCCTTCTACGAGGAGGAAGGGCAGGGGCATGGTGGTAGGTGTTCCTAACAGCTGACAGGCTTCCTCCCCCCTCCTGAGTTCAGAGACAGTGCATTTGAGCTCATCCGTATCTCTAGTCAGAGTCCGGATAGCTGATACAAGGGCTTTTCTAGACACACTGTCCTCAAACTGCCTGAAGTCACTTACAGACTCCCTTATGGTTGGGAGATTATTAAGGTCCCTCCCCAGTAGCAGCCCTCCCAATGTGTGTGAATAGTCAGGGGATGCACCTTGGATCAGCCTCTTTAAGAGAGCTAGTTTCATTCTAATGTGATCAGGGTCCACAGGCAGTTGGCCATTCCCATAGGTTATTTCCTGAACTGCCATCTGTCTGAGGCATGTGATCCTGTTACATATTTGCCCATTTAAAGGGATGGTACACCATGTCTTCCTTTGTGGGGTACCTGTACCTTATGGCCGTGAGAAGCCTGGCCCATAGTGAGTGGGTCCCGTCCAGCCTTTTCCAGTTCCTTATCCACCCCACCATCTCTCAACAAGGACCCCAATTGCTTTGCCTCCCTCTGGTCCAGCTCCACAGTCTCCACCCCTGCATCCCAGCAGTGCAGAAGCCAAGCCAGCAGAGACTGGCCATTTGCCAGGTTTGCCTTGTTTCTTTGCGGGGCATAGTTGTTATTGTTAATAAGTCAGTGTCATCATCGTGGGTCTGCTGTGTGATGCTGGTCCCTGCCAAACCGTCGTCCATGGAATCTGATGAATGGAGTTTCATCCTTCTGGTTGTGAGAGGAACAACAGAAAAACTTTGTGGAGGATTTGCATTTTGATTTGCCGTGGTGGGCGGGGTTGTGCTGCTGCTGCTGATGGCTGAGCTGGGCCGCATGCACAATGATGCCGGCCGTGCTGCTTGTGCCGGGGGCTCACTGCGCCGGGCCGGTTCTCTCCGTGTCGGCTGGTCTGCTGCAGATCGAGCTGCCGTCTCTGCCGGGTGAGTCTCGTGAGCCTGGAGCTCCCTCTTCAGCGGCAGTATTGAAATGGCATATGCAATTGCAACAACAGCTTCCCCATCCCACATTCATTTTCATTCTTAAAATTTTTTAAATGCCTACTACACGTGGCTGCCACATGGTCCACACCAGGAATGTGATACCTCCTGCCTGTACTACATTTACACATAATGAAAATATAGCTACCAGGTACCATCCATCATACAGTGTGCTTCTAGGTTCAGCATCATAACATATATGGTCAGAATGATCCCAGGTATTTGCAGCCCCGGTACAGTTTCTCACATAGTTCACTAGAAATACATACAGCTTAACTGGCAAACCTTTACAATGTTCTAATACCATATCAATTATTAATTATACTACATGATATGTAATTAATTTATATGCCCAAGTCCAACCACCCAAAAGCCTAAATAATTAAAACTTCGACCACTTTTTTTTTTTTTACTTACAAAACCTCACCAAAAAAAAAAAAAAATTAAAATACTAGCCACACGTTGGAAAAAAGCGCCAATTAATTTGTATTAGGTTGAAGCTAGCCACCCCTGAGCCCAAAAGCCCAATAAATACTCAATTTGATTTGGAAGTAAAAAGATATAAAACTTTAACAATAAATAGGAGGTAAAGGGTTTTTTTACAGAAGGTGGGAAAAAGGGGGAACCAGAATGCAGGATATGGGGAAATGAGGAAAATTACAGAGGCTGGGGAAAAGGGGAAGAAAGGGAACAAAATACACAAAGTAGAAATACAACCTATAGAAGGCAATTGAGTCCAAACACTGGAATTGATGATTGGAAGGTGAATGAAAGCTGGATGCAGACTTTATTTGTGATGAAATGCAGTTAGTTAAGAGTTCCAAATAAAATGGTGGTATTTCTCCACATGTTGGCTGGAAAGCACGTTGTGTCTGGCAGCAGAACAGAAAGGAGTTGCTCAGGCAAGCCAGACTAGAGAGGGAGGAACAAGATGTCTCCTTTTTTTATAGCAAGTCCCTAGCAGGAAGTGGGAGGGGCTAACCATGACACCTGGGGAAATGTCAGACCACCCCCTGGGAGGAGTCAGAGGGCTCCAGATGAGGCTTAACCTTTTACAACCTCACAGAAAGGACAGCAGAGGACTTTAAAGAACTCCCAAGAACCTCAAGATCACTACAAACCCTCAGGGTGCTGTCTTGCTTTGCAGTTGCTTCTTTAGGGTTACTGTGAAAACTAATTTGAAACCTTCCATTGACACATTGACTATGATCATGAGATTTGATGTAACGCAACAGTTACCCAAGTAGTAACTCTCTTTGGTGATAATTTTCTCATTTATGAACTCTGACAATTTCTATCTACTTAATACACCTCATCAGATCATCCAGCCTGGGGGAATTTTTTGTAGTTCTAGGTTTTATTCATTTAATTGCAGCTGGTCACAAATGATAAAGACCTTGACTCTTCAACTTTAATAAAAAATATATTTACTATCTTAATTTTTCTGTGTATATATAAAGTGCATTTCTGGTATCCAACAAACTCTTAACAGCAAGTAGGGTTTTACTGTATATGTATATATATTCATACGTATCTGCACCACACATACATGCACACACAATTTCTATGACAATATAAATATATTTAAAAGTCTCTATATTATACTTGCAGACTTAATTGTATAAAACCAAGTTACAGATCTTAAGTTAGAAATTCATTCTCTCTATCATAGCCACCTCCACCACATTCTCAAATTAGCACAAGCTTCCTATACCAAAATAGAAAAGCATGAAATAGTAATGTCAAGAAAGATCATCCACAGCCTGATCCTACAACATGCACTCAGAATTTTACTTGCCTTAATTGACTCATAACTGGATGAAGACAAGGGGTCACCAACAAAACTGTAACAAGCAGAAAATCCTTCTGCTTCCACCAGTCCTTGTGATTAATCTCTGCCCAAAAGATAATCAGGAAATATAGCCCAAAGCTACACAGTTTTGACAGCTGTAGTAGTGCTTGCTGTAAGAAAAAGTCAAGTCAATATACAGTAGTCTCAGATTTAGCACAAGTTATGCACAGAAAGGGTGCACAAAATCTTCACAAAACACTAGAATTTGGTTTGAGGATTGCTAGACTGAACACAAAATTGCCAAAATAGCTTCAGGACCATCTGAGTCAGTTCTCTCAAACTGCTTGAAAGCTTTAGAACGTACTTCGATATTTTCTAGTTTACAAATGGTTTTCTTATCTATTTTACTTTATATATCTCTGTTAATTATCCTGTTGGATAAATGGCATATGTCCACATAACACAGCTGTTATGGTGGTGATTTTTCTATCATGCACCACAGTCTGCTTCAGACAACATTTTTACACATTCATTGACTTCATCTTCCAGTCTTGTAATATCCCACATCAGCATGAACTTGTCTTGTAAAAGCACTGTCAGTCGCCAGTAACTAAAGTAAAGGTATGAACTGCTTCTTTTAACACCCAACACCACCACCAGGAAAACCTGGACATGTTTAGGAAGATGTCCCTCTTTTGTTTGACTTAATTAACATCTGTAAAGAACTTTTTCCACCTATTTCTTCAGTTAGCTACAAATAATTTTAAATGCTGAGGCTGTAAAGAAGAAAACACAGAAGAATATTCATCTGTTGATCTGGAAGACTCTTGGTTTCATTTCCATTTCCTGGTTTCATTTTTAAAAAATACTGTAACAATTTTCACATAGTTCCACTTCAGCTTACCTGTGAAGCATCTAGAATTTAAATTTAAAAACAAAACAAACCACACACACAAAAAGCCAAACAGGATGTTTCACAAGCAAGTTCTTTTTTTTTCTGATTTTTCTTTTCATCAAATCTAGACTTTTAATGTGTAATAAATACACTTTCAGTTTGCACACTTCTGTTGTAGCATGTTTGATGATGTTATCTGTAACTGAGTCACTGACATACCTAAAGGTCACTACATCTGTTCCCTTCACGTTGAACACCACCAGCAAAGTATATTGCAGTTCTAACACTTCAAGTACATATTCCCTTCTGCCTTTTATTTTTGTTTGTTTTGGCTTCTAAACAAATGTCTTTTCCAAAAGGTCATGTATTTCCAGCTGTATTAACACAGGTTCTCCCCCAGATTGTGTTGAAGGAAAGCAATATATGGCTTTAGGCATGCTCTTCCCATAGGCAACGTTTGCTCTGAGCCACTACACTAAGCAAGCCCTGATGTGACTAGCACTAAAACTGCCCTTCCTTCATTCTATTCACACCCACAGCCACAATATCTCAATGGCTGGCTAGAAAATCAGCCCATCTATTTTTCCTCCAAAATACTATTCTCTCTTTCTGTAATACTTCTATAATACAGTCACCAAATAAAGGTTTTACAAATAAAAAAGGCCTGGGGTTTCTTATTATCTGATAGTACCAGTACCTCCCTGAGCCCTGCCCAGTCATCCTCACTGTGCTATGCTAACTGGTAGCCAGCTGCTCTCCCAGTTTGTTTCTGAACAAGTTTTGACAATGTCTCCTCACAGAACAAGGGGCACTGTGACCAGATGAAGGTAGTATGTTTCTCTTTTTGGAACTGCTCATGCTATAATAGGAAAGGTGTCAGGCTGTGTTTTACAATGCCCCTGCAGGATTAAGTGGGGTGAAAGGCTTGGCCTGAATTTTGCCCCCCTCAGAGTCATCACAGAATCATAGAATGAGAGGTTGGAAGGGACCTCTGTGAATCACATAGTCCAACCCTTCTGTTAAAGGAGGTTCACAGAGTAGATCACACAGAAACACATGCAGGTGGGTTTAGAATGTCTCCAGAGATGAGACCCCACAATCTCTCTGGGCAGCTTCTTCCAGTGTTCTGTCACTGTCAAAGAGAGGAATTAATTCCTTCTGTTTATGTAGAACATTCTGCACTCCAGTTTATGTCCACTGCCCCTTGTCCTGTCACTGGACACCACTGGGAAGATTATGGCTCCATCCTCCTAACACATCATTGAATACTGCATCCAGTTCTGGTGTCTCAATCATAAAAAGAGCATAGAACTGTTGGAGTGAGGCCAAAGGGTCTCAAAGGATGACAGAAAGCATGGAACACCTCTGCTGGGGGGATAGTCTGTAGGAGCTGAGGTTGTTCAGCCTAGAAAATATTCTGGGGGAAACCTTTTAACTGCCTTCCAGTACCTGAAGGGATCCTACAAGGAGGTTGGAGAGGGGTGTCATAAGGGTGTCTAGTGATAGGACAAGAGGGAATGGTTTTAAGCTGAGGCAGAGTAGGTTTAGACTAGCTCTTAGGAAGAAATTCTTCAGTACGAGGGTGATAAAACTCTGGAATAAGCGGCCCAGAGTGGTTGTAGATGCCTTCTCCCTGGAGGCGTTCAAGGCCAGGTTGGATGCGGCCTTGACCAAGCAAGTCTAGCTGGGAGGCGTCCCTGCGCGTGGCAAAGAGGTTGGAGTAGATGATCGCTAAGGTCCCCTATAGCCTAAGCCATTCTATTTTTCTCTCTCGGCCCACCTCTGACAGCCGGTTTGGCTGCGAGGGAGCGACCGCCAGCTCCACTCCCGCCCTCCCTTCGCACAAAACTGCTCCTGCCCGGGTCAGGCCGCCGAAGGCGAGCAGCGCGCCCATCCTCTCTGGGCGGCTGCGGGTACAGGGCCCAGGGCACGGCGCCGCGCTCCCTCCGCGCGCGGCAGCAGGAGGCTCCTCCCCGCCGGGCGGGTGCCGGAGGAGCGATGATGGCGGCGGCAGGCTGGGCCNCTGCTGGCGGCCTGCGCCTGGCTGGGCCTGTGGCCGGCGCGGTGCCCGGAGGTGCCGCAGACCCCCGACTGGCGCACGACGCTGAAGACCATCCGCAACGGGGTGCACAAGATCGACGTGTACCTCAACGCGGCCCTCGATCTGCTGGGCGGCGAGGATGGCCTCTGCCAGTATAAGTGCAGCGACGGTGAGGAGGGTGGTGGGGCCGGGAGGCTGGTGGGGCGGCAGAGACCCCGCTGGGCTGCCGCGACCCTTGTCCTGCCGGCCGGCTCGCTCTAGGCGGTCCGGCCCGGTCAGAGCGGCTAAGGGGGCGGGCGGCTGGCGGCAACTCTGCCGCCGGTACCGAGCCGCTGCTCCCAAGGAGTTGGGGCGCAGCCGCAGAGGAACCCCTCAGTAACGCAATCTTACACCTGTATATGTGTGTATTTATATAACCTGTCGGGATGCGGCTCCCCCGTCGTCCCCGTCGCCGGCTGCCGCAGAGACGAGGCAGGCTAGCGCTGCCCCAGAAGGAAGATTTTCTTACCAGGCTGCATCGGCGCTTCAGGAGTGCCTCAAAAGAGGAGGTTCAGGTAGACCCTCTTGGTCTCAGCTGAACCCACTTACCTCCAGCTTATTCCGCAAGAGTGGCCAAGACACCATGACATTTTCTTTCTGTAGTAGAATATGCATTGTCCATATACGGTTTCTCATTATTATTTTTAATCGTGGTCTCAAATTAACTCCATAATGTTTCTTAACTTGGGATGCAGAATTCCCTGCCTTGCTGTAATAGTAAGTGCTCAGAGAGACAGGACTTTTTATCAGTCTCTGCTAATTTAAATTCTATTATTATGTCACAGTGCTAGCCATGCTAGAAATGAAAAAGATGTTTTATTCCAGTTACTTTTAAAGGTTAAGCTAAAAATAAAATAATTAGAGCACAACTGTTAATAGTACATAAAGCATTAGTAAATTATAAAGTATACATATAAAAAATTAACTTACAGTGCTGTGTTCTCTAATGTAATCCTACATATTGCAGACCTAACTGACACATCGATTTTAGTGATTCAGATTCGTTTTTGTTTGGTTAGGTTTTTGGTTTGTTCTTTTGAACTTGAAAAGCTAACAGGTGTCTTGTGTCTCTTTCTTAAAAAAATGTTTACTACTGCAAAGTTGTAATTTGTTAAGAATTGTTGATACTCAACTGCCTGAATATCTAACTTAAAAATATAACTGATAATGTCTGAAGCCCAGCAAAAGCCTGTGCTAAGTTTTAACAGTACTAAAATTATGTGCAAAAAAATCCAATTAAGGCATGATAAATTATGTTTTCCAGGATCCAAGCCGTTTCCTCGCTATGGATATAAACCATCACCGCCCAATGGTTGTGGATCCCCTCTATTTGGAGTACAGGTTGGTATTTCCATTTTGAGGCTTCTTTGTATATCTTTCGTGTATCAGCATTTCTCTGTGTAGGTGTTTTTGTTTCCCTCCTGCATTCTGCTTTTATCAGCTCCAACACATGCTTTGGTGACAACATGTGGGAAGTACTAGTACTAGAAACAAACACAACATAGCCATTTTAATTACTGACATAAAATATTTTAGGGGTAAAGTGGAATGCTGATGATTAATTTCTGATTTTTAAAAATGTTTTGTTTAGTGTTTTATTCTCAAGATCTTCAAAGCATTGCATAACTCTAACTGTAGCCCTGTGAGAGTGGAGGGTTTCACTCTGCATCTTGATGTCCTTACTGATGCTAATCCATTTCCCTCAATGCTAGAAAGAAAATACAGGTTAAGTTTTGTGCTGGGTTTGGCTGGGATGAAGTTAACTTTCTTCGTAGCAGGCTGCATGGCACTGTGAAATTTTGGGCTAAACCAGCATTGAAGGCAAGAGCTGAAAAGTGATTGCACTGCTTTGGGACTCTTTCTTTTTTTTTCCCTGGGCAAGAGGTCCCAGGGCTGACCTGAATTGGCCAGAGGGATATTCTGTACTACATAGTCATGCTCAGTAATAAAATCTGGAGTAGTGGAAGGAGGGAGAGTGTTGTTGGTAAGCGTGTGTGTCTCCCAAGGTGGCTGTAGCTGTGCAGCTGACTGAGCATCCATCTGCCTGTGGGTCAAGGTGAATGACTACTTTGGTACTGCTTATTTGGAGGCATTTTTTTTCCTCTTTATTAAACTGTCTTTATCTTGACTGAAGAGTTTTCGAGCTTTTGATCTTCCATTCTGTGGAGGGGAGCGGAGCAGGCAACAACATGGGTTCTTGGCTGCTTGTCAGGGTTAGACCATCACAACTTGCCAGAGGTGAATGGTAAAATGGAGAGAGAAGCAAATTACAGCTGGATTGATTGTATTAGTTTTGTATTTCTGTTAGTCTATTCTCAGGCTATATCTTTCTTAACTGGAATACCAATGGAGAGTGTGCATTTTCTTCACAGTTTGACATTGGTATCCCTTCAATGACAAAGTGTTGCAATCATCATGACAGATGCTATGACACTTGTGGCAATAAAAAAAATGATTGTGATGAGCAGTTTCAGTCCTGCCTCTCCAAAATTTGCAGAGATGTGCAGAAGACACTTGGAATCTCAGAGAGTGTTCAGGGTAAGTGTGAAAATACCTTTTTAATTTTCTTTGAAGTGAGCTTATTTGTCAAAGAATCTTTGTGCAATCCAGGAATGACACATTTTCATAAACTGGTGCTTGTTCTGTCCCTCTGTTGTGTAGCCCAGACACTCATGCAACAGAGGATTAATGCAGGAAAGTGATCAGGCGTCAAACTAACTTTGATGGGAAAAAATAATGCTTACCATTTAGGAGCATGAACATGGGAGCACAACTTGATGAAAATACATGTATAATTCTTGAATTTATTGTATCATAGCTGAATATTCTCTGTTCTTTTGGGGGGTTTCTAAATGTGTGCTATGTGTCATGGCTAGTAAACTGTAGGCAAATAGTGAATTGTTTCCTTTTATTAAGTAAATATTAGTAGTTAATGGAAGTAGTTAATGCTCTGTCACTTAGTGAATACATTTTAGGGGTTTTAGTAAAAGGCCTTACAGTACTCCTGGTTGTTGGCCTTCATCTGATGAATACATGACACAACCACACTTTTAAACTTGGACAGTGTCACTTTTACAACAAATAGTCCTACTGAGAGCAGTAAGTTTTCAGAACAAGGCTGTTTTAGAACTTCTCAGATTAATTTAACTGCAAAGAAGTCATCATGTTAGTGTTTGGTGTCAGAAGCAGTGAGTTCAGATCTACTGAGCTGCTGTTAAAGTGGGATAAACTGGGACCCAGAAAGTGAGGAAGTTGAACAACTCTTTCACTTCTTCAAAAGTAGGTGATGTTTCTAACACTGATAACATTCTATATGCAATAAATTTTCTTGTTCGTTTTGTTTGGCATATGAGAAACCTTTACTCTCAACTTCCATAATTATTGGTTCAGTCTTTATTTGGACAATCTTTTTACAATGACGAGAGAAGATTGCTTCTTAGTATCATTCTCAGGTTGCCAGAGTAATTTCTGTTAGTTTTATATTCCATTCAAAGAGTGCTTTTAACTGAACTCCTCTTTGCTTGCAGCCTGCGAATCAACTGTTGAGCTGCTGTTTGATGCAGTTATACATTTAGGATGTAAACCATACTTGGATAGTCAGAGAGCTGCATGTATGTGTCGGTATGAGGATAAGACAGATCTCTGAAGATACCAAGATCTCATGGTGTAGTATAAAGTCGAAGACTCATCTGGAATGGAGCAAGTGTTTGGTTACAAAGCTTTATGTTTTTCTGACAGTACTATATGAAACACTGAGATGAGTATACTGGTTTGAAAGTCACTAAGATACTCTTCCTAATGGAAAAAAGAAGCCACCACTCTTCCTTCTCTTCCCTCTTATGACAGAAGCTTGGATACTGAAACTAGCTTCCTTCGATGAATGTCCACTCAGGGTACACTATGATAAATATTACTAGTGCTTTTTTATAGCTTTTAAGAAAACCCCATAATGGGGAAATCAGAGACACAGGAGAGTTGTATTGAATTCTCAGATTATTTAAATATAGGTCAAATTTTAAGTTTACTGGCAGATGCATCTTAAAGAGCATTTTGTGTGGGTTAGTGATATCTTAAGTAGACTGTACTTTCATACTTGTGGTACAGTTGCTTTCAGCTCTCTTTGATGTATGCTGTCCCATTAAAAAAAAACCAAAAAGCACCAAAAAACCCCCACACCCCAAAATAACCCCAAACAAACAAAGAGAAAAATCCACAAAAAACCCAAACAATTGAAAAAAAAAACAAAACCAAAGCAAACCCAAAATCTCCAGCCCTTGGCAAGGGTATACAGTGGCACTACATATTTCTACCTGCTTCTGTATCATTCTTACTTCTGCAGCACTTTTCAGATCAAGGTTGTTGATCCATTTAAGGCTAGAACATTAAAATGAACAGTTTTCAACCTAAGGATACAATTTTGATTGAACAAAACGGTGCAATGTGGTTGCTATAATGTTTTAAAAAAACTAATCAAATGTTTATTTTTCAAATAAAATGTTTTGTGTGGTGTATTATATGCAAAAGAAATTATGTATTATTCAAAGCAGTTGATTTATATTTGTCTTGTGGCACAACGTGGTTGCTGTATGCATCGTTGCTTTCATTTAGTCTGTTCCGATGAAAACAAAAAGAAAGCTCCACAGTTAGGATCAGTTGCCCAACAAATCATTGTATTTAAAATGTCCTCTGTGAGGCTGACAGATATTTGAGCTTATATTTCTGTCATCTCTTCCCATGACCTCTGTGGGGCTGAGAAACATCTGAGCCTATGCTTCTGTCATCTCTTCTCTCTCTGACTTCTCTATCTGCTGAATTACTTGGGGTTTGTTCTATATAATGATCTTCTATTGTTTATCTCCAGTTGTCAGTCCTCAGTTAATTTTTGTGTTAGGTCTTTGGTCATGAAGATTTTTATTTGCTCTCCTGCTGCCTTGACTCTGACTTAAAGCATCCACAGGAGATGAAAACTAAAGTACTGCATCTGTAAATGTGGAGTAGAAACTATGCTAAAAGCCTAACATTTACCAGATTCATGGACTATAATGTGATTTCTTCTCCAAAGCTACTTTTGTATGTTTTTTTCTGTACCACTTGTTTTGTGGCATTTTTTAACTAAAACTTTCTGTACATGACAGTGAATTTAAGTGCCTCATAGAATAAAGTCCCTGCTAAAGTTCTTTGGTCACGCTTCATAGTTTCTTTTCATATTTGTGGCTGTGAAGTAGCACTGTGGGAGAAGCATTACAAACCCCATATTTTACAAAAACATGACTGAGTAATTTGTAGTTCCTCTAAATCTGTTGAAATTTATTTTCTGCTACAGAATTGAAACATCTCTGCATTACCTTGGAATCCCCTAGTTGGAGCCATAAAAGTGTTTTACCACCAAAGCAGAGAATGGTAATGGAATTTTTTGTTTAAAAGTAGTACCACAATGAACCCTAAACAGTGTAATTCAGCTAGATGGCTGTTGAGTTGGGTAGAAATGAGCTTAAACTAGAGGCTTAAATGAACACAGAAAATTGTCACTGCTGGGAAGAAGCTGGGTTTTGTTCCCTTCTGTATTGACCATGTATAGCACTGGAAAGAACTTTGACAATGCTGGACAGCACTTTGATAGTTCTGCTGGCAAGACAGGAGAGTTTGACTTCTAGGCAGTCTGCTTTGCGTAAGTTTTAACTGTAACTATAACCGAGGATTTTTGCTATCTGCAAACTATACAAAATGCATTTCACAGGCCACAACCCCAAAGTGAAGGGTAGCTATCACACCTGGGATTTTTCATACCATTTGATAACTTACTTATTTTTTATATATACGTGAAAAAAATACACTTGTCCTGGTTTTGGCTAAGATAGGTTTAAATTTTCTCCCTAGTGGTTGGTACAGTGTTGTGTTTTGGACTTAGTATGGGAACAATACTGATAACACATTTTCAGTCGCTCCTAAGCAGTAGTCACACTTAAGGACTTCTCATGCCTTGCCAGTGAGGAGGCTGGAGAGGCACAGGACGCTGGAGGAGGCACAGCCAGGACAGTCAACCCAAGCTGTCTGAAGGGCTATTCCATACTACATGACACATCAGTGCTGAGTAATGTGTATTTTTGCCCACTCAGTAATAATCAAATGTTGCAGTGAGTTGATTTTTTTCACAAGTTAAAGCCTTAATACAATTGCCTTTCTCAGGCTGATGTGCTTTTCTGGTTGATCTGCCTCCACAATCTAACTTCTTCAAACTGCAGTTCTGATAGATCCATAAGGCTTTCTCCAAAAACACACACTCATTTATAGTGGAACTGCTGCAACAGTCTGGAAGTGTTTGAAAACATGGACGTGCATGTGTAACAAAAGCCTTCCTACATTAAAAAGCAGCTGGGAAATGCACAGCAGTCAAACTTTACCTTAGGTTTCATATATTGTGATCAAATAACCCATGACTCAACACCGTGGCTGACTTAAGTAGGCTCTTGTCCCCCAGCAAAACCAAAAGGTAAAGACATTTGACTTTCTTGCTACGATCCAAGCAAGCTGTTGGACTGAGGAACATGACTGGTGCAAGTCATGTAACAGAGCTGTTACAGAGCCCTAGGGTCAGATTCTGTCGCTACTTCACACAAGACTTGCTGCCAATGGGTTTAGAGAGCTGAGAGATCTGGGATTGACAGCTTGTAAAAGAACCCAAACCAAAACAACAAAACATGCCCACCAAAAAACCCCCAAACCCACTGCTAGATAGGAGTCTAAAAGTTTCACAGAGGAAGGTGCTAAACTCTTCTAACAGTATCATATTCTAACTAAAGGTTTCTCAAACACTAGAACAGGCTGCCCAGGGAGGTGGTTGAGTCTCCATCTCCGGAGCGGTTTAAAAGATGTTCAGATGTACTGAGGAGCATGACTTAGCACCACACCTGGTAAAGAATGGTTGCACTTCATGGTCTTAAAGGTCTTTCCTATGGCTCTACGTCCAAGCCTCTTAAAAGATTTATCTCTAAGTACCCAAATGAAAATGCATTTTGAGTAACAGAAGTCTTATAGCAAAGGAAGCTGTAAGTGCCTTTAATCAGACTTCTAAGCCAGGTTTGAGAAACCTCATCTCAGCAAACACGGCTTCTCACCCTATTTCAGGACGATGCCTTCGTCTACGGCAGCGCAGTTAAAAGTACACATCCCAACAATACAGATGATGATAATAAAAAGATAACAAACTTTAAAAGTAGAAGACGACACTTTAAGACGCCACCCCGCAATGTTCCCAGCTTAATTATGGCCTAGAGCCTCCGGCCCCGCAGGCAGCCACGAGCGCCACGGGCTTACTTTACCTCCAGGCTGCAGCCCCAGGAGGTCTGGAGCCCTGCAAGCGATGATGGTGCTGGTGCTGGGGATGGTGATGGTGATGGTGCTGGTGCTGCTGCTGCTGCTGCCGCCGCTGCCTGTGGAGCTGTCGTGACTCCTCAGCGACTTCTCCCATCTCCCGCCTCACTGCTCACAGAGGCAGAGGCCACCGCCGGAAGGAGTGCCCGTGGCAAGCCGGGCCGAGGAGGCGGGCCGGGCCGGGGAGGCGAGGCGAGGCGCGATGCGCACGCCCAGCGCGGAGCAGGAGCGCCTTTGTCCGCGAGCATGTCAGGCTCGGAGCGGCGGATGCCGACAGGTAGGTGGGCAGCGAAGGGAACCTAGGTGGGAGGCGGCAGCTCATGGTGGCCGTCTGCACGGTTCGGGGTTTGCTAAAGACCCCGTTGACGCGGGGGCTTCTCACGGTCTGGGCCGTCCACCGTGCCCTTGGCGACACGAGTTTGGGCTCGGCCTGTGGCGCCCGAGGCTGACATGGAGCCCATTATCTCCCAGGCAGGAAGGGGAGAGCTGTGAGGGGTTATGGGGAGAAGGCCTTTTGCTTCTTTTAAGAGAAGGGAGGGAAGCGGCGCGGCCTCAGCTATGGCGGAAGTCAGTTTGCGCTTTAAATCCTTCGCACCCCGCCGAGGGGAAGGTCCTGCGCTTCGCCCCGCCACAGCTGAGGGGAATAAAGAGGGGTGGCTGGGGTGGGGGGGGTTAACGACAGAGAGCCCGGGACACAGTGTACGGTGTTGGAGGGGAGCCACAGAAACATCCGGTTGGAAAAGACCCTCAGATCACCAAGCCCAAACTACTCAAGAGGGTTCACCTTAAGCCATATCGGTAAGCACCACGTACGAACGACCCTTAAACACACCCAGTGCCCGTGACTCAACCATCTCCTTGGGCAGCTCATTCTAGTGCCTCAGTGAAAAACTTTCCTAACGTCCAAACAAAACCTACCCAGTCTCAGCTTGAGGCCCTCTTGTTCTGTCTCCAGTTACCTGTGAGACCAGCACCAGGAAGGGCGCTTGTTTGTCAAACACATAAGAAAACCAGCGCCATAAAATGAAGTGAAAACAAGGTACAATCCAAATAGTCCCATTGAGAGCAATCAAGGTTTTGGAACAAGCGTTTTGTGAGGAGGAAGCTTTTCAGAAGTAATAATAATTTAAGTAGTGAAGCTGCAGTATGGCACTGGCAATGAAAAGTCTGGGAACTGCCTAAAGAGCATTAAAAGAACAGGAAAACCATTTTTCCCCAGTACCCTTTGGGCCAGAATTCTGGTCTTATATCTCTGTAGCAGCATTTTGATCTCCAGAGGTCCCTTCCAACCCCTAGTATTCTGTCAATCTGTGATTCTTTCTAGAAGTTTGATGACTATAACGTGATAGTCTGTTGGTTGCTGGGGGAGTGGATTACCAACACCGCCTCTTTTTTAAACTGAGGCATAAGACAGATCCTTAGATGCACAGGTGAAAATAAAATACAATGTAAATTTAAGTCTACAGGTGCATTCTGAAAGATCTCTGGTTTCTATTATCAACAAGCACATGTGGTGCTTTTCATAATCTTCCTGACCTATTGTATTTGGATTCAAGCAAAGTGAAATAGTTTGGAGTCTTTTTGTGCCTCTTTTGTTCATTTGAGTTACTGGTGATAAAACTCAGCACCTGAAGCTATGGATGTTTGATAGTGGGAAGTTTGCATGTGAACAGGAACAGTTAGAAACATGTGACTTCCTTGGAGCCTTCCTTCTCCCTGTGCTATGGTGTTCAACTTAACAGCTCCTAAAATCAAGATTTCTACAAGTTTATTTGGATGCATTTAGGAACTTTTCTTCTCTACCAGTACATAGCTTTGTTAGTTTATTTTGCAAATGGCTTTAATCAGATGTGAAAAAACAGATGTGAAAAGGTATAGTATGGTGTATACAAAGCAGATTTTAAAATAACTGTGCATATTTTTTTCTCTGGTAATTGCAGGCCAAGTCCAGTTGGACGGCAGACCAACATTACCCACTACAGGTATAGTATAGTACATAGTCCTCATAGTATGCATCTTCACCAGTGTAGTGGGTTTGCAGTAACCTGCCCCCCCCACCTTTTAGAACCCCGGCTAGAACTCAGAAAAACACACTGGAAGTTAATAAATGAAGCTTATATTTACAGCAATGCGAATATACAAGCAAATATTTACAAGATATAACAGATATTTACAGAAATATACAGTAGAATAGAAATACAGACACCACACCCCTCCTGGAGACCAAAATCCCCAGGAGAGGGAAACCAAACCCCACCTACCACCTCTCCCTCCTTCCCCCCAGCTTTATCTCACCACTTGATGATGCTGCAGATAAGCTGAAGATCGGTCAGAAAGATTAGTGGCAGGAAGGAATGAATGGTTTTAGTAATTTTACTCTGAATTAGTTCAAAGGCAGAGAGACAAAGGAAAGAAGCTGGCGAAGCCTGCCGGGACCCAGAGCCGACTGAACTGCGCAAGCACACTGGCTTATCTGGATGTTTTGGGAACATTCTAAAACAACCTTCTTTCTTCTCTCTCATTCAAAACTGGGTGAAGGGACATAGTGTTTAATTTCTCACTCTCAGGCAGCAGTCTAATTTTTCACACAAATTCTCCAATTAGCTCAAACCAACACAACCAGTAATAGCAAGAGCTTTGCTTTTATAGTCCAGCGAGATGCATAATCAAAAGGAATAATTATTTTGACATAACCTTGCAAATCTTTTTTTCTGCACGCTCCCAAGTCGTTTATGTTCCTTGTTCCCACAGTGCTATCTGTATGTGCATTCTGTCACTGGAGTAACTTATGCCCATGTAGTTTTGTAGAAGAAAAGGTTTAAATTTTGTGTCTTCTCAATTGTCAATATCTAGGCATACTTCTAAAATGCCTTCTGTGACTCATATTCTGCATCCAGCCTCAAAAAGAATGCTCAGTGTTAAATTAGCAGCATTACTGAAATAAACAGCACTGTGGGTTTTTTATCTAAAATAGTAACTACTGAATTAGAGATTCTGTTTAAATAAATACAGCCAGCTATCTAGTTGTATAAAATCAAGATCTCTGAATATGTCTGTATAGATACACAAAGTATATATCTCAACTCCCTAAAATTCAGATTGTTGGAGTCAGAACTTTAAGAACAGGCTGTGAAAGCTGTGGGATCAGACAAATGCTTATGAAGCTGTTTAATTCCATGCCTGCTTACCTGATCTGTGAATGAACTTTTGGTTAATATTAACAGGTGAACTTTAAGGCTGAATGCACAATTCCAAATTGTTTCTTTTTGGTGAGTAACTTTGTGGTTAAATTACTTTTTGGATCTCTCTTAACAGATGGAAATGAAAACATCACAGAAGTAGATGCACTTGATACAAGGTAAAGTTCTGATGACAGTGGCAGAGATGGTCCATGGCACTGAGATCAGTGCAGCATTTTCTGATTTTTGTTAAGAATGTGACTGGATTATTCAACTCAACTCCACCTGCTTACAGAACACATTTCTAGTTTCAGCTACACCAAATGTAGAACCACCCTTCTTATCAGGAAGGCATGCAGAAGAGGTAATGTACAGAGACTACGGCAAAACTACTATCACAGTCAAAGGTACAATTGGGCAGACTAGGTGGTAGAGTGTAGCACAGGAATATATTCCTCTGGAAGGAGGGTGAAGGGACCGTGTGATAGTGAATTTTTCCTGCTTTGCCTTAATCATCTAGCCCTGAAAAATGTAAACTACATGCCCAGTAACTTCCTGTGCCTCATCCACTCAGTGAATACAGCTGGTCAAAAGGACAACTTAGTTAACCAACCTTTAGTGGTCATTCACAGGATCTAGAGAGCTGACTGTCCAAAATCCTTACCCTAATGTCCAACCAAATCGTAAGGAAGATAAATTGCCAAAATCCAAATAAAGCCTGGTGCAGGTGAAATAATGACAGATTTGTCATTACAGGGCTAAAGGTCATACATAATCTGTGCATTTTATCATGCCAAGTACTTAAACTGAGAAGACTGTGATAAACCACTCCACTTAACTTTTCTTGTTGGTTATCCAGCCAACAATGTATGAATCAGAATCCAGAATTGCTGTTCCTTGTTTGAATTCTTATGCAGATGTTGCTACAGAAAGCTGTTTTAGTAGGGGGGGCTGCTCATAACTGTGGAGAAGCACAAACAGTTTATGGGTAACTGGTCGTTTTGTAGTGAAACAAATGCATTTTGCTGATGAAACTTAGAAGTTTAAGTAATATCTGTGGGCAAATACTCTAAACAACTTGTTCCAGCAATTGTACCAAAATTCAGCATTTCATATCAGGAACAAGAGTGACATGGCAAAAACAACTCTGACTAGAGTCAGTCCTAAGGCAGTATGACCTGCAGTTTCCTGTGCACCTTCAACACTGGCCTTGTTTATTTCCAGGGCTGTTGCCAGAAACATTTTATTTTCTTTTTTTCTGCTAAAAAGAGCGGTAAGATTGTGTCTCTGTCTCTTGAAACAGAGCCATGTTAACATTTGGAAGCAACCTTTTGAGTCCAAATATACAGTCTGTTGTGCACCATCACAGATTCCTATGTTGTGTTTTGCTCACAAAACTATGAAATTGATGAAAGCAAAAACACAGATGCCACATACAATTGCTGCTGTGATAGTTTGATGTCTTCTGCTTAGAAGCTGAGTAGGTCATTTGTTTTTGCCTTCAACACTGTCCTTCAGTGTTAGGACTTTGTTAAGTGCTTGCTGAAAATGTATGTGAACCTCATGGGGCTTAACAACAGTAAGTGTGGGGTCCTGCACGTGGGCTGGGGCAATCTTTGGTATCTTTGCAGGCTGGGGGATCATATGACTGAGAGCACTCCTGTGAAGAATGACTTGAGGGTTGTGGTGGGTGAAAAGCTGGACACAAGCTGGCAATGTTTACTTGCAGCCCAGAAGGCCAAGTGCATCCTGGGCTGCATCAAAAAGAGCACTACCAGCAGGTTGAGAAAGGTAATATTGCCCCTCTGCTCTCAGGAGATCTGGCTTGGAGAACTGTGTCCAGCTCTGGAGTCCTAGCATAAGAAAGACCACAGAAGTGATCTGAGGGCTGGAGCATCTTTCCTATGAGGACAGGCTGAGAGAGCTGGGGTTCTTCAGCATGGAGAAGAAAAGGCTCTGTGGAGATCTTACTGCAGCCTTCCAGTACTTAAAGGAGGCAAATCACTATAGTAGGGCCTGTTACAGCAAGACAAGGGGTGATGGTTTTAAACTAACAGAGGAAGATTAAAACTAGATCTCTAATGAAGAATTTTTTTACTGTAAGGGTGCTGAAATACTGGCTGAAGATGTAACATGAGCCCAGTCTAAAGTACACTGTTACATGCCTTACTGTGTTACTAATGAGAAAACACAAACACATTGCAGAGCTTGACAGGGTGTAGTACACACACAACATTTTTTTCTGCTAACTTGCTTAACGTGCCCAAGCTTTTCAAAAAGATCTAGTGATTTAGGCTCTCATAAAATACTGCACATTATGACATCTTCCAAAATCGGATCCTTCAAGTTCTAGTTGCTTAAACCAGTCTCAGCTTGTACGCATATTGGAAGGCAGCTCAATGAGTTATTAATTCATTAACCAATAATGTTTTCCATCTCTGGCAACAGGCAAACACTTGATCCTGCAGTGCAATACAAAATGAACCACCAAAGAAGGGGGATTGCCTTAATCTTCAATCATGAACACTTTTTTTGGCATCTAAGGCTGCCAGACAGGCGTGGGACTCTTGCAGACAGAAACAATCTGAAACACAGGTAAGAAATCTGGTTTCTCCACTGAAACTTTAAAAGTTGAACTTCATAAATCATGGTCAAATAAGCAGTTTCCTAAATCTTATGTTTAAGTGTAGAACAAAAGATTTTGCAGGCATAAACACCTTAGCAAAGCAAGCCGAGGT
The DNA here is from genome assembly GCA_013396835.1 of Psilopogon haemacephalus. Taxonomy (NCBI): domain Eukaryota; kingdom Metazoa; phylum Chordata; class Aves; order Piciformes; family Megalaimidae; genus Psilopogon; species Psilopogon haemacephalus. The sequence goes on along the minus strand of VWZI01017286.1, from coordinate 15,560 downwards.
AAAATAGCTTCAAGGCATGTCATAGAAACTGCCGGGACAGAATTTTGTGTTTTCAGTGAGTCCAGAGCTCTCTTAGGACATACTCTTTGAAGTAACCTTAGCTGCTGCAGCTTCACTTGATACTGGCTTGAGTTAAAAATCAACTTCAGTAGGTTTTTGGTTTTTTTGTTTAACTAATGCATAAACATGTGTATTCATTCTCTCAGAAAGCAACTGACATACAATTTGAGCAAGACTTTTAGCTAATACTGATGTATTTTAACACTAGTTTGACAGACCTTGGATTTGAAGTCAGACTTTTTGATGATCTGAAAGCAGAAGATGTGCTGCAGGAGATGTATAAAGGTAGGAGACTGTGCTTTGGTTATATCTAACTATTTGTAGCAGAATTTCCATGTATCATTTCTTCCGTTCTCTCTGTTCATCTAAACGTAAAATAATTTTTGTGCAGAAGGAAGTTCTTTAGCATTTGAAGGACTTAAGGATTAGACTTCACATTACTCTGTTGCAATATAAGTGAAGTTTCTGTGAAGAGAACTAATGAAGATACTAAGAGCTGACAGAAAGTACTTGGGAGAAGTTAATAGCAGTCTTCATTTTACAATCATAGAATTGTTTTGGTTGGAAAAGACCTTTAAGTTCATCAAGCCCCACTGCTATCTAACTGTACAAAATAGTCTGGTGCTAAACTGTTTCCCTCAGCACCACACCACACCAGTGCCTTTTAAATACCTCCAGGAACAGGCATTCAGCTACCTCCCTATTGCAGTATTTGAGAACCCTTTCAGTCAAGAAGGTTCTTCTAATATCCAACCTAAACTTGCCCTGGTGCAACTTGAGGCCATTTCTTCTCCTCCTATCACTTCTTATCAGAGGAAAGAGACTGAGTTATAGTGTGCATTCAGGTCTCCCCTCAGCTTGCTCTTCTCCAGAGGAAACAACCGCAGTTCTCTCAGATGCTCCTCACAAGACTTGTTTTCCAGACCCTTCACCAGTTCATTAACCTTCTCTGCACCTTCTCCAGCACCTCAATATCCTTCTTGAATTAAGGGCCTAAAACTGAACACAGTATTCAAGGTGTGCCCTCACCAGTGCTGAGCACAGGGGGGACAGTCACTTTTCTGGTCCTGCTAGTCTCACTATTGCTGATCCAGGCCACATTGCTGATAGCCTTCTTGGTCACCCAGGCACACTGCTGGCTCATCTTCACACAACTGTTGACCAGCACCCCCAGGTCCTTTTCTGCTAGGCAGCTTTGCAGCCACTCTGTCCCAAGCCTGCACTGCTCATGGGGTGGTCATAACTCAAGTGCAAGTGCATCCAGCCAGTTCTTAACCCAGCAAAATGTCCACCCATCCAAGACATGTGCAGCTACTTATTTTTGCTTTTGGAAGTCTTTACTTTCAGCCATGTTGAATCATTGTACCTACAAATCTCTGCAGGGTTATATTACCTAACAACAGGATTCATTTGGAAAATAACTGACTGGAGATTAAATGATACAATGCAAGTATACAATGTTTTGAAAACCTGAAGATCACTTTTTAGTCATCTAAACACCACTTGACTATTTCAGCCTCTAAGGATGACCACAGGAATGCTGACTGCTTTGTTTGTGTGTTCCTGAGTCATGGTGAGAATGATTATGTTTATGCATATGATGCCCAAATCAAAATTGAGACAATCACAGACATGTTCAGAGGGGACAAGTGCCAGAGTCTGGTAGGAAAACCGAAGATATTTATCATTCAGGTAAGAAGTCTGTTTCTGAATCCAGTGGAGTTAACACTGACCTATGGTGTCTTGTAGTTGAGAAAGCCGTTTTCCTGATACAGTCCCTAATGGAATGTTTTTGCATCTTTAGGAAAGAAAGTGTGGAAAACTGTTCCTTAATGGCATTTAAGACAAAGATTCTTACATGTTTTTTTGGGTTTTTTTTTTTTTGGTTTTTTTTTTTTTTTTTTTTTTTTTTTTTTTTTTTGGGGGGGGGTGGATGTTTGTTGTTTTTTTGGGTTTTTTTTTTGTTGGTTTTGTGTTTTTAATACACACACAGGTGTTAATATTATAATTCTAGCTGTATCTCCTAAGAAGCAATTTTATGAAGAGCAACGCCAGTGAAGCCCATGGTAGTCTGGCTGTCGGTGTCTAATGGCAGGAAAGATTTGATGTTTTGGAGAAAGTTGTGTACAGCCTCAGCTTACTTCCTCATAGCCCTAGGCTAGGCCAGAGCATAGGAGGGTATCAAACCTCCTCCCTTCACACTTTCCTTCCAGGCAGGTCCCTTTAGTTGATCCTTGCAGAAGTTCATTTTGTTGTGGGATATTTTTTTTTTTCAATGTTGCTTTTGGTCTTTTTGTTGTTTTTTTTTTCTTCTCTGTCCATGACCAATAGTTGGCATCTCTGTAGAATTCCATGTAAGGCTTTATGGTCTCAGAAATACTGTTTGTGCTGAGCAGTCACATAAAGCTCATCTCTAACCTCCTGGTTTACTTTGTGGTTCACAGGATAAGGCAAGCTGGGAAAGACCTCAGGAGGCCTCTGGTTCAGCCTCCTGTTCAAAGCAGGAGCAAACCAGGGCAAACGAGGTTACACAGGACTTTATCCCATTTTTATCCAGATTACAGTTAGCAAAGCTAGATGAGAACCTGGCCTTCAGTGGACTGTAACTGTAGGAGATTGTAGAAAATTCTAAGATTTACCTATTATTTTTTCAAATGAAAGCTTCCTCAGGCACAATGCCACTGCAAGAACTGGCACATTGTTCATTAATCTTTCATTAACACTCATTCAGCTTTGATTTTATTTTTTTTAACCAGGTCCCAAAGACAGGAAAGTATTTACATGTTTTAATTACTGGGAAATATTTTAAATACCTGCTCATCAAAAAGTAAATTAACTTAGTTCAGTTAATCAGAGTTCTTTTACAGCACAATTGTCTTAGCATTTACCCTTGGAAATCAGAGGAAACTACCACAGACCTTCATCACTGTACATGAAGAAAGATTTTCATGTATCTCTCCTTAGCGATCACTCTGAAGTAATGCTCCTTACCTACTTTTTGTGTTCTGAGTGTGTTCTTACCCTTTTATCCTCCATGTAGAGCCTTTCTGCAACACTGAAAATATTGGGCTCACTCACTAGCTTCTCACCACAAAACTCTCTTTCAGCTAACATTTGAGACTGAACTAAGAGCATCTTTAGGAAAGAAAGTTTGGAAGTGTCACAGCATGTAATGATGGCTGTGCTTCAATGCTGCCTTGCCAGCAGGTCCAGGGAAGGTGATTCTTGCTCTACTTGGAACTGGTGAGGCTGCATCTGAAGTTCTGTGACCAGTTCTAGGTTCCCCAGTACAACAAAAATATGAACTTCCTGTAATGAGTTCTGCAAAGTGCCACAAAGATGATTACGGAACTGGAAGATCTCTTATATGAGGAGTGACTGAGAGAGTTGGGACACTTGAGGTTGGAGGAAATGGCTCAGGAGAATGTCAAACACCTGGTGGGAGGGAATAAAGAAGAGGGAGGAAGGCTTTTTTTCACGGGTGCTTAGTGACAGAATGTCAACTGACACTAATTAAAATACAAAATTCCATCTCAACACGGAAAACCACTTTTTCTACTGTGAGAGTGGTCAAACGCTGGAAGAGGTCACCCAGAGAGATTGTGAAGCCTCTGTCTGTGAAGATACTCAAAAGCTGACTAGACATAGTCAGGGACAGCCTGTTTTAGATACGGGGGTTGGAGTAGGTGATCTCATGAGATCTTTTCCAATCTCCGTGATTCTATGACCATCTCAGAGCTTTCACTGGACTTCATCACTGGTATTCTAACGGACAGAGAAGTAAATTAGTATTTATGAATCCAGACTCCTGGTAATGTGGCACCTAGCTGAACTGAAGAACTCTCTAGTTAGTGTCAGAAATATGACTCTAAGGGAGAGGTGAAAGCACAACAAAACTTCTCACCAACAGGCATGCCGAGGTGATAAACATGATGACCCAGTTACTGCTCAGGATTCAACAGACAGTAGCAGTGAATCCATTGTCAATGAGACTGAAGTGGATGCAGCTGGTGTTTACACCCTGCCTGCTGGTGCAGATTTTATCATGTGCTACTCCGTGGCACAAGGTGAGTTCAAATATTCATCTGGTACTTCACTGTAACCATCTTGAATCACTTCATTTTGCAGTCAAAATAACAAGAACAGTTCCAGGGCACCCATTTTACATGTGTCTAAAGTGACATCTCTGAGAAAGAGCCTGACACATTAAGGAAAATATGAAAATAAACCATCAAGGTTATAGTTAAAACTTGCCAAGCAGAAACATTCTCATATACCTTGCTGCTGAGCTGTCTGCTGACAGCAAGCATTGTGTTCCACTCTTTTCCAGGACTGGGGGATGCTGGTGGCATACAAATTTCCCCCCCACTCCATGGCTTTCTTTTCTATTCCTCCATGTGTCTTGTCCTCAGTCTTATCTGCTCTCTTGTAATGCACAGATACAATCCTGTAAGGTACCAGTCTGTTCTGGTTTGAACTAACTGGATGGAGGATTTGAATGAGAAGTTAGACCATAGGCTGAGAAAGGAAAGCATTCCAGTGTCTCCTTCAATCATTTGTTTACTGAAATTGTATAAAGTTAGAATCAAAACAAATATAAGACAGACCACTTTGCACTGTGGCTGCTGCTGCATCTCTCCCTCCTTAGCTGGATCTGAATAACTTCATTGAATAACTTCTTTGGTGCTGCTAATCCTCTGGTCAATGTACTTTCACTTATCTGGCACGTAAGACAGATAGTGAAATAATACTGGGAAGTGGGGGAAGGTGGTAGGGTGGTTGAAAACCCCTCTTAGGGATCCTGATCTCTGAGAGGGGTGTGGTGTTTCTGTATTACCTTTTTTCACTGTATATATCTGTAAATATCTGCTTGTATATTGTGCAAAGCTGTAATACAAGCTTCATTCCTTAACTTCCAGCCATCTGAGTCTAGCCTGGGTTATTTCAAAGCTGGGAGGCGGATAACTGCCAAAGCACCACACTATTTTCAATTGGCTCTCAAGTGCCACACTGAGCACCTGTATCTACTAAAGCCCTGTATTTCTGAACTTTTGAACTGCCAGGCCACATAATGAATACATTCCAATAGATTTGGCTTTCTCCACTATCCCTTTCCTTTTCTCCACTATCCCTTTCCTCCTCCTGGCACTCCTAATGCTGAACATGGCGTGTGGGGTGTACACAATGATTGGTGGTGTTGGGAGAGGAATTACAATTATTAGAATAATTGCAATTGCTCTGAGGAGCTGAAGAAGTGACAGCTACTCTTCTGGCATTGTTGCCTCTGTTTCTGCTGCCACTCTGCAGTTCCCTGACTCTCTTTGACAGAACTGAAGTAGGTTGACCATCCCACTTGTTCATGTTCTCACCAAATTGGTCACACAGGATTATCCAGAGTGACGCACGTGATTGCTGGTGTCTAGGTGGAATTTGTCTCCTGGGCCGGAATTGCCTTGCAGGAGGTGGGTGTCTGTTCCTGACAGCAGAAACGTGCACCCATTCAGATGGTGAAGGAATGGTATCCTTTGCCAGATTGGATATGGAGGTTTTGAGTTCCTCCTTCAGTTCTTTCATAACATCTTCTAGTTTCGTAGTCATACCTTTTATCTCTGTAGTCATAGTTTGTATGGCAGAAACTAGGGTAGAATGTGACAAGCTGTCCTCTATTTGCCTCAGTTGGTCAGTGACCTCACCAACAGTGATCAGTCTTCCATTACCACCCTTTGATAGAAACTTGCTAACCAAGATATTAGCATAGGATGAAGAAGCAAATTTAATAAGCTTCTTTATGAGACCTCTTCCAAGAGAAATGTTATCAGGCTCACGTATGGCATCATCTCCATAAAGCACTTCTTTCACAGCAAACTCTTTCAGAAGCTTAATTCCCTGCTCAACTGTGTTCCATTTCCTAGATACCCATGGCAAGTCATCCTGGGAGGTGTATCTCATACCTACAGCCATCAGAAGGCATGTCTACAAGCTAACCACACCAAGACTGATTGCTAGGTGTTTGTCCACTCCACTTTCTTTTGTGAGTGGCCCTAAATGCTTTGCAGACTTGTCTCCTACCTGTAGGGCATTTGCACCAATAGTATAGCATCTTACCAACCAGTTTTGGCTTTCCTGATTCCCTTGAATATTCCTTTCTAACTTCGCTGACCTCTCTGAGGGGAGCCCTGGATGTCATCCTTCTCCTCTTCCTCTCCTTGCTGGTCTTTTGGTGCCTGGCCAAACAAAACTCTCCTAACAGCATTCCTGATCTTCTGAGAGCCATCTTCCCTCTTGGTAGCTAATCCCATTGTCCTCATATTTAGCTCTGAGTAAACCAGTCTTCTTCCTTCTCCTGAGCACCAGAGGTACCTGCCTCTAAGTCTTCCTTTGAGTCATGCTTTAATCTAATCTTAGGTTTAATCTTTGCAGGGGCCAGCATAATGAAAGATTTACCTTCTCATGGATCTGAATTTTGGGGAACTTGAGCTGCTGCTGTCTTAGAATCAGAATTGTCTTTTGGGGTGACATTAGAAATTGCTGTCTGAGAATTCAAACTGCTAGGAAAAGTTGTAGAAATAGGGCTTTGGGAGTCCTGAGTAGTTTGTCCTTGATTGCCTAATATGTTTTTGTCAACAACTGCAGTACTATCAGCATTGTTTTCTGGGAATGTTGCCAGAGGTGTAATCTGTTTTCTTTTAAAGTTGTGGTAGACAATAATCCATAATTAATAAGAATACAATTATACATGTCGGATATATCACAATGGTCTCTGAATAGAAGTTTTGAGAAGAGTCAGGAATGGAACTCTGGCAGGACCATCTTTACCAGAGCAGCAGAATAGCTCATTTGATTAGTAGTATTTCCTGACTTATTAAAAGTATCTGAAACAGTACTGGTAGCAATCTTAGTAATATTAAAACCAATCCAGGAAATAATATCGTCGACGAAATTCCAAAATATTTTTTCATTCTTCCTCCATGCCAAATACCAATTGTAAAAAAAAAAAAAAGTACCAATTTTGGCCACAAGCCATCTATGTAAAAACCACATTGTTAAAGAAGTAGTAATCGAATATAAAAGCCATGTCAGCTTCATTTTTAACTTCCAGGATTAATCAGTAATCAAAAAAATGGAATTTAATCTCTGCCCCACATTGGGTAAGCCAATTAAAAATAATGTGGTGGCTTGGCAGTTCCCTGCCCCGCCACACTTCAAAATAACCCAGGCTAGAACTCAGTCTGCTGGAAGTTAAGGAAATTAAGCTTATATTACAGCTTTGCACAATATACAAGCAGATATTTACAATATATAACAGATATTTACAGATATATACAGTGAAAAAGGTAACACAGAAACACCACACCCCTCCCAGAGATCAGGATCCCTAAGAGGGGTTTTCAACCACCCTACCACCTTCCCCCACTTCCCAATATCATCTCACTATCTGTCTTATGTGCCAGATAAGCAAAAGTACATCGACCAGGGGATTAGCAGCACAAAAGTAGTTAGTCAAGTTACTCAGATCCAGCTAAGGCAGGGAGAGATGCAGCAGCAGCCACGGTGCAAAGTGGTCTGTCTTATATTTGTTTTGATTCTAACTTTATACAATTTCAGTAAACAAATGATTGAAGGAGACACTGGAATGTTTTCCTTTCTCAGCCTATAGTCTAATTTCTCCTTCAAATCCTCCAATTAGTTCAAACCAGCACACAGTCCCTGACCCATGCTCTTCTTGGCTGAGCACTGTCAAAGCCATTTCCCATCTACAGCGTCCAGTGAAGTCACATAATTGGTGAAGAAAGATTTACACCCACTAGTAAAAGCCCTTACACATGCAGCCTGTGAGCTCAGAAACACTTCTCCAGTGGCATCACTACTTACATTTGTATATAACTTTCTGTTCCTGATGTGCAATAGGTTACTTCTCTCATCGTGAAACTGTTAATGGCTCCTGGTACATTCAAGATTTGTGTGAGGCACTTAGGAAGCATGGCTCATCCGTGGAGTTCACAGAGCTGCTCACTGTTGTAAACAGGAAAGTATCTCATCGCAGAGTGGATATGTGCAGGGACATTAATGCTATAGGAAAAAAGCAGATTCCTTGTTTTGCCTCAATGTTAACTAAAAAATTGTATTTTCATCCAAAATCTAAGTAGATTGTTATTAAACGGTGACAGTCATTAATGAGTGCTGGCTGCTGAAGAGGAAAAAAAAAAACCACACCATCTTCTTTCCTGAGACTGAGATTCCACAAGATTGATTGTAAAAAACAGTGCAGTCAGATGTTATAGTTTGTATACATCAATAGTTTCTGAAACCTTGAGGCAATTTTAAGGCTGATACTGCCACTCTGTTCATCTCAGGGAATTTGGGAAAAGTTGGTGCAAAAATAGGAAAAGGTGCTCAGATATTGTTGAAATTGGTATTCTCACTGGCTTTTCTTTTCCCTTGATTGCCATTAACCGTGGCACATTTTAGCACTTCCAAAACATTTCATTAGATTAGCCTGCCTTGCTCCAAGAGCACAGTTTACAGGGCATCTTTTTACAGCTGTGGACAGCAAGATCCACCCTCCAATTTGTGTAGATTTTTTAGTCGTTTTAGTTAATTTTTTATTTTCACTCAACACTAAAAAGTAACTTAATACCTTGAGCACAATTGCAGCATTGATATTGGAAAAGGGATTGTTTTTGCTTGCACATCATTTGTGTTTGGGGCACAATTAAAGCTTGCTGGTGCTTGTGGGGAAAAGCAAGCAGAAGTGAAATGAGACCAGGTACAGCTTGCTTAGCATCACTCACCTTGTACACATGTTTAAAGCTAAACCAAAACCATTTCAGACTTCCAGTGCAGAGCAGGGCCACAAGGATGATCCACGGGCTTTAGCACCTCTGCGCTGAGGACAGGCTGAGTAAGCTGGGGTTGTTCAGCCTGGAGAAGAGAAGACTCCAGGGGGACCTTAGAGCTGCCTTCCAATACCTGAAGAGATCCTACAGGAAGGCTGGAGAGGGACTTTTTTCATAAGGGTATCTACAGATAGGACAGCTTTGAAGCTGATCGAAAAGTAGGGTTAGACTGGATCTTGGGAAGAACGGGGAAGTCCAGCAGAGGTTGGACTAGATGATGATCTTTGGAGGTCCCTTCCAGCCCAAACCATTCTATGATTCTGTAAGAAGTTCTTCAGTATGAGGGTGGTGAGAGTCTAGAATAGGCTGCCCAGGGAGGTTGTGTATGCTCCCTCAATGGAGGTGTTCAAGGCCTGGTTGGATGAGGCCTTGAACAGCTGAGTCTTAATTTGAGAGGAATCCCTGCCCACAGCAGGGGCGTTGGAATAGATGATCTCTGAGGTCCCTTTCAACCTAAGCCATTCTAGGAGCCCTTATATTTCAGGGTTTAGTGTTGGATCAGCTTCTTCTCCTCTTGGCCACAGAGATTTTTTATATGTAAAAGGGAGTTGTCACCATAGGACCATTACTTCTGCAGCATCAGTGATTTCCACGATACTGACTAGAAGTCAGGATTTCTTTTATCATTGTTTACTTTGTTTTGTATATATGCTTCACTTGGGGGAACAATGGAGAATTCAAGCTGAGAAAAGTATCTTAAGCCACTTTCCTGGGTATAAAGTCAATTTATTTGCTTTAAAATCAGTTTATTGGCTTTGTTTTAGTTAAATATTTCCATATACAATGCTCTGAGCTGTAGATGCTAAGTGTTGGCTACTACTTAAATCTATGACTGCTTTTAAGCTTTTTCAGTTGTGTACATTTGAATGTTTTAATAAAGGCTTTCAATAAAATGGAGCAGTGAAATAGAATTGATTCAATACTAAATGAATTTGATATATCTGTTTCTTGCAGCAGTATTTACTAAAAAAAGCTTACTTGTGATGCAAGTCTAACCCCCATCGGTGCTGTTGCTCCTACAGAGCTAGGGAAAAGGAAACAGTCATTTGAGGGGGAAAAAACGTCTTTAATACTCAATGCAGAAATTGATTACTTTGTGAGCTACTGCTGTGCTATAGTAAATTGTAGAGCTGTTTTGGTTGGAAAAGAGCTTGCCGATCAAACCCAACCACTCTACCAAGGCTGGTGCTAAACCATGTCCCTCAGCACCACATCTGCACATCTTTTAAACACCTTCACCCAACTCTCTGTGGAGCCTGTTCTAGCCTTTGAGAAGCCTTTCAGTGAAAAAGTTTCTCCTCATACCCATCTAAACCTCCTGAGACCAAAGAGACAGTCCTTGTTCTAGAAACATTCCCATCATTTTAGCAGCAGGCAGAATGCCTCTATTGAGCAGGCTGCCCAGAAAGGCTGCAGTCTCCTCCTCTGGAGACATTCAAAGCCTGCCTGGATGTGTGACCTGCCCTAGGTGATCCTGCTCTGGCCGGGGAGGGGGCTGAAGTGGATGATCTTTTGATGGCGCTTCAAATCCCTAACATTCTGTGATTTATTTAACAAATACCATGAAGAACTTTGCTTCAGCAGCTTCTTCACGAGGCTTTAAGAGAAAAAAACACCAAACCCACAACACTGAGTGACTAAATAATTTTCACAGCTATTTATTGCAACTTTCAAAACTATAGTGGTCAAAAATATCCAGTTTCTACAGAGTTAACGGTTTGTATCAGCTTTCAAAGGGCAGCTGAGGTATGTACAAAACCAAAATCAGTCCTTGTCATTAATCTCCTCGATTGGAAGCCTCAGGTGCAAAGGTTGGCGCAGACGCCTCAGGGATTCTTCTGCCTGGCAGTGCAAGAGAGAATGAGAGTTCATCCTTTTGTAGCCCTCTGTTTTCTCCTCCTTTTTCACACATCAGTATCTTTCCTTTCTTAGAAGGCATCTAAACATCTACAGACTTGCTCAGGTAATTCAGCCAGTCTCCAGATAGAAGCAAGTATCCTGCCAATTCACCCAGTTACTCACACCCCAAAGTATCATTTTCCTGACATTCCAATTACAGAAGTTGCAGGCTACTGAAAAAACATCCTTGTGTCAAATGTGGCTCAGAAAATGATACCCTGAACCAAAGCTCTTGAGCTCTAATTAGAGGTAGTTCAAATTTTCTTTTACAGGACATCAAACACAGGGCTGGTGGATAAGAAGTGAGTAGTGAGAGATTTCCTGCACTTTTCCATGAAGACCACAAGGTTTCTCCTAGGTGCACACACAACCTTTTCCATTCAGTTGCCCTTATTCTGTAAATCTAAGACTTTCACCTAAGGAATAGGATTAATATATCAAATGCTGTCCTTCCAAGAAAGGGAGTAGCCTTTTCTGTCACGGCAATGCAGCAAACGTGCTGTCTCCAAAAGAAATGCATCTATTCTATTAAAATGGCCACAAATACACCATTTGAGTATGCAAAAAAAGAGGAATTAAGAGTGATAAACTGACTTGGTTTTAAATTTATGAAGGTCTCCCTTTCTGCTGACTCACTGCAGTAGTTTATGTAGCAGTGGCAAACCCTGTATGGTTATCTGAACAGCTGAAAGTGGGCTGTTAAACAATGCATTGTTTTGAATGCAGGTAGGAAACCCTCAGGTCAGTTTTCTGTTAGTTCAGAGTTTACTGAAAAAAAAAAAAAAGTCCTAAAGCAGAGTAAGGACTGTATTTAAATACCTTTGCTAAGTCTTCTTTGAGCTTGTTGTATCGTTCCACATTAAAATGCTGGTTTTTGGATTTCCGATAGAAGTAGTGGAGGAACTGCCTGTCTTTAGCATCAGTGTAAACGTAGTCCTGGGGAAGAATGCAAGACATGTTATTTAAGGTTAGTTAGGAAAATGAGTAGAGGTCAGAAGATGATCTGCACAATTGAGTTTTCAACAGAAATTCATCCTGTTTCAGGAGGATTTACCTAGTTCAACACATGTTCTGTTGGGAGGCTACCCATGATGTTATAACCTTACGGGTGTTAGGTGCCTTTCAGACACACACAAGGAATTAAGTTTTATAGAGTTTAAATACAGACACAGTGTGATCTTCATGACTGGAGCCATCTGAGTCAATGGACACTTCTTCCAAGGAGTCCGAGAAAGTTCAGCTGCTGTTTCTCAAAGACTTATTACCATAAGGGTAGTGCAACACTGAAACAGGTTGCCCAGGGCCCCATCCCTGGGAAGTATTCAAGGTGAAGCTCAACAAGGCTCTGGGCAACCTGATCTAGTTGAGGATGCCCCTGCTTACTGCAGAGGAGGTTGGACTAGATGACCTTTGAAGTCCCTTCCAACCCAAACCATTCTATGATTCTATGAAACTCTTAAGCACAGACAGCAGCAGCTGTTAAAAAATGCCAAGTAACACTGTCTTTAGCTACTCAGAAAAAGTAAGAATGCCTTAGTCATTCTTAAAAATCAGTAAGGAGGAGTAAAATTCACATTCAGAGTCAGCTCTTCATAAAAACAGGTATCTCCCCTTCTCATATCTCACAAGGACTGTAGATCCACTGGTGTTATGGAAGCAAATGTTGGTTACTCTTCTACATATCTCTGTAACAAAGTTTTGTGTCATGGGAAGTTCAACATGGAGATTTCCACTTTGGGAATAAAGTACACACCTAAACCAGGAAAAAGCAGCATTTCTCCAAACTTTACAGGATTTCAGGATAAGTCTGTATTGTGCAACTCAGTTAAGATCTGTGGGGTCTGTTGCTCAACAAATTCTTATTCTTCTAAACAATGCCTGTTTCCTGCTCCATTTCAGCTGTCCTAGATTTAACTCAATTCATTCAAAGTCAAGGAAAAGCAGGCAGATTGTGAAGAGCGATGCATTGTATTTTTTTAAGGCACTAAATTAGGTGAATTTCAATAATGCAGCTGCCAAGGCTTCAAAATGTTTGGTACCTTGCACCCAACATAGATAAATTCCAGAAGAAAAAGCTGCTGGTCAGTGATTTGCTTCCATAAGGCAATGTTTGTAAACTAGCACAGCACCACTATCTGCTCTCCCTGTGCAGCAGTGAGTGAGGTGCCATTTACTATTCAAAGAGATCTACAAAAATGTAAAAAGAGAGACTTCTTTCACAACTTTTCATTCCCCAGGTTATAAAATCTTACAGATAGTAGTCACGCTCAGCAGCTGGCCTGCAGTTCACCTGTAACAGGACCTGTCTTCATTTTCCATAACATAACATTCATATCCAGCCCTACTGGGGATCAAACAACCCCCTGACTGAACCCCAGGCTATTCACTGAATTGTATTTCACAGAATCGGAATCACAGAAACATTCCAGTTGGAAAAGACCCCCAGGATCATCAACTCCAACTGTTATCCCTGCTCTACAAAGTTCACCCTTAAACCATATCCTCAAGTACCACATCCAAACAACCTTTAAACACATCCAGGGTTGGTGACTCCACCACCTGCCTGGGCAGCCCATTCCAAAGCTTGACCACTCCTCCTGTGAAAGAAATGTTTCCTAATGCCCAGACTAAACCTACCCACTCACAGCTTGAGGCCATTCCCTCTAGTTCTATCACTATTTACCTGCAAGAAGAGACCAACAGCAGCCTCTCCACAACATTCTTTCAGGTAGCTGTAGACAGTGATGAGTTCTCCCCTCAGCCTCCTCTTTTTCAAACTAACCATCCCCACCTCCCTCAGTCACTCCTCATCAGATTTATTCTACAGGCCCTTCCCCAGCTTCGTTGCCCTGCTCTGCACTTGCTCCAGCACCTCTATGTTGTTCTTGTAATGAGGTGCTCAAAACTGAACAGAATACTTGAGGTGTGTTTACATCAGAGCCCAAACACTGTGATTTTCAGAGCTGGACTTCCTCCTTTACAATAGCCCAGGCATTTACAAAACAAGGACTTACCTGTTTAGTAAGAACAAAGTAGGCATAGAAAGCCATGGCACTCCCATAAGTGATGAAGTACGTAACTGGCTCCATGATGTCCCACGAATAGACCCACCATGTGAGCCATGCCAATGCTCCCCCTTGTGTTGACATCAGAGCTAAGCCAATCCAGAGAAGCCTGGAGGTCTTTGCATCTGCACTGTCCATGATTCTGGCTTTCATCTAAGGAAAAGAAATAGAGGAGCCTCTTGAGTGCTCCTCAACCTTGAGTGAGCCTTAACTATGTTTTCTCCTGCTGGACTAGATCCATTTTCAGCATCTTTTGTGATCCCTCTTACCAACTTACCCTGCTGAGAAAGAGCAGGTCTGAAATCCAAGGGCAACCACATCTCCTGCATGTTGTGCCTTGTGAGAAATGCTTCTTGTAATCTCCCCTTCCCACTTTGAGGGTTTTTTGTACACTGGACGTTTACCACTAAAGGATGCTCTCATTAATTCTGAGGCTGGTCCTCACAAAGCAGGTCTGAAGCCAGAGTAAAGTCTGTCCACTTTGTCAGGCTCTTTCTGGCTTCCTCCCCTCATGCTGGGTTAGTGTAGACTGCCCTAGATCAACGTTAATACCTTCTCTTCTTGTATTCTGGCAACCATTAATCTGCATGATTGCTGATACAAAAAACCTTAGCCTAAGCCACAGATGATTTCTGCTCCACTTCTGTTATTCAGAACTCCAAGCAACAAGACTTTCAAACCCGATACTAGCCAAACTGAGACTTGTTCATGACAGCTTTCTCCAGGTGGTGTGGTTTCTACCCAATGAATGAGCATAGCAGGAGGGAAAAGAATTGACCTGAAAATCATTTGAATGACATTTAAAGTGACCTTTGTCTACAAAACAAACATACCACACAGACACACCCCAGCTGTTCAAACTCCATTTTCTTCTATCACAGGAGTTACTCCTTGAGTTTTTAAAAAAAAATACAACCTCACTTTCCAACCTGTTCTAGAGGCAGCAGTTCTTCTTTCAAATGGTCCAGTCTCTGTAGCAATTCTCTCTCTTTCCTGATCTGGTGATTTTCTAAGTGTAGAGCCACAAACAGTCTGTGCACCAAGGATTTGATATCTTCAATCTCAGTAGCATGCTCACTACTCAGCTTTTCTGGAAGGAAAATGTTTGTTGTACAGAACATTTCAAGAACCCACTCTTCATTCTTTCACCACCTCCAAAAGTAGGATAATCCAATTGTAAAAACAGCAAAGGCATTCCTTTCTCCAGACAGGTTCCAGTTTCCTGCAATCTCCCAAGTCTTCCCCTAGGTGAAGTGAGATAGAGAATAGGGCTTTAAACTAGATTTGAAGGGGGAAGGGGTTAACAGTCTCCTGCTGGCTGGTGACAAACAGTGAGGCAGCTCACCAGAGGTAGAGGGACTGAGAGCTAATGAGGGCCCTGAACTTGCTGCCCTGAGGCAAGCCAGGGATGATGCACCAGGACAAGCTGAGGAAATCAGGGGGAACTGGCACACAAGGAGGACAGGGCCAGCCCAGGTTGAAGTGCCTCTTGGGCAACAAACAGGATGAACTAAGGGCCACTGTGCTGCAGGGATGCCATCACATAGCGGCTATTACTCGTGGGATGATTCCCACGAGTGGAATGTAGGGATAGAGGGAAGGAGAGGAGGAGGTGTTGCCCTCTATATCAGTGACCAGC
>VWZI01017284.1:25543-40146 GCA_013396835.1 Psilopogon haemacephalus | reverse complement strand
CCTTTCCTTTCCTTTCCTTTCCTTTCCCTTCCCTTTTCCCAGACTAAAGGTAAAATAACAGAATGACAAAACCAGGCGAGGAAATTTAACCCCAAATGGCTGAGCTCAAAAAAATCCAAAAAAACCCCAACCAAACAACAACCCAACCAAACCCCACAGAACAAAAAAGACAGGGCAGAAGGAATGTCTGGATCCTGACAAACCCCAGTTTCCACTGGAGTTGAGCCATGGAAAGGTTTCTTTTAATCAAAATCTCAGGGAGAAAAAAAAAATACAATGTAAGGCTGCAGTGATGAAGTCTCCTGGCAACTGCTCTGCCCCAGTTCAGGACAGAGAACATAGAATGGTTTAGGTTGGAAGGGACCTCCAAGGTTTTTGAGGTTCTCTTCCATGCATTCTGTGCCTGTAGGATTGCTTTGACATCCACCTCAACATGAGCCTTTCTTTTTAAATAAACCTCAGGGACCTTCTGAACTGCTCTCACTTAAGCACCCACCTTAAACCCCTGGCTGACCTGGAGAAGCAAAGGCAGCTGAAGTGATGTTCTCAGGCTCTAAAGAGATGTCCTCGTGGCACTTGGGGACGTGGTTTAATGGCCACAGCGGTGCCAGAATGATGGTTGGACTTGATGATCTTCCAGGTCTTTCCCAACCAAACCAATGCTATGGCTCAGCCCACTCCTCATGCCCATCTTCCAGGGGCTGCTACTGGTCCCTTCACAGGGAGGAGCAGCTGCAGGCCATAGAATGGTTTAGGTTGGAAGGGACCTCAAAGCTCAGCCAGTTCCAACCCATAGGCAGGGACACCTCCTACTGGAATAGGTTGCTCAAGGCCTCATCCAACCTGGTCCTCAACACCTCCAGGGAGGTTGTGGAGCACAGAAGCACCCAATGTGATCAAAGATCACATTGGGTGCTTCNGCTCCACAACCTCCCTGGGCAACCTGTGCCAGTGTCTCCCCACCCTTGTACTGAAGAACTTCTTCATAAGATCCACCTTAAACCTGCTCTCCCTCAGCTGTTCCCAGTGTCTCACCAACCTCACTGCAAAGAACTTTTTCCTAACATCCAGTTTCAATCTCCCTTCTGCCAGTTTAAACCCATTCCTCCTCCTCCTGCTGTTACCAGACCTTCCTGTGGCCCCCTTCAGATACTTGAAGGCTACTCCAAGGTCTCCTGGCAGCCTCCTCTTCTCCAGGCTGCAGAGCCCCAACTCTCTCAGCCTGTCCTCAGAGCAGAGCTGCTGCAGCCCTCTCAGCATCCTCCATGCAGTGAGCAAACCCAAGAACTAAGAGCAGACAGCAGCAGCTGAACCACACCAAGTTTCTCACAGCCCGGGCAGGAACAGGCACCTTTTAAAGCTGCCTTTCCTCCCACCAAGCTGGAAGCAGGTCACAAGAAGCCAAGAACCCAGCACTGCTCACCCCAAGCTGCCAGAGTGGCCACACTCTCCCCCCCACGCACAGCTCAGCACCTTGCTGAGATAAAATGAAGCCCATCGTCTGTCTGCGGGCGAGGAAGACATCGTTCGGCTTCCTCCAGCATCCAGCCGTGTTTGCTCTGGCACCATCTTCTAAGGAGCATTAATTTATAGTAAAGCCAGCAGGAAAAGCCCAGCGATCAATCACTGACACCCACAGACATCCTCTCAAGGGCTTCGTGCAGGCAGCTGCCCTCCAGCCACGGCTGCGTGTGTGCAGCCAGCACCCCCCTGACTGGGCACTGATGCTCAAGGAGCCCCTGCCCAGGCGCTGCCTGCTCACAGAGCCCCTGCCTGGGTGCTGATGCTCACGGAGCCCCTGCCCAGGAGCTGCCCCTGCCCGGGCGAATGCTCATGGAGCCCCTGCCCAGGAGCTGCCCCTGCCCGGGCGAATGCTCACGGAGCCCCTGCCCAGGAACTGCCCCTGCCTGGGCGCTGATGCTCACGGAGCCCCTGCCCGGGTGCTGATGCTCATGGAGCCCCTGCCCGGGTGCTGATGCTCATGGAGCCCCTGCCCGGGTGCTGCCTGCTCATGGACTTGATGATCTCTGGAGCATCCCTTCCAGCCCCTACCATTGTATGGTCTCCACCTAGATCAGACTGCTCAGGGCCCCATCAAGTCTGACCTTGAATGTCTCCAGGGATGAGGCTTCAATCACATCTCTGGGCAACCTGCTCTCACATCTCATCCTATTTATTCTCCCACGCATCTCCAGTTGCTTCTCCCTCACTTCTCCCTCCAGCTTTTCTAGCTTCCTCCAAAGCATTTCCCTGCTGCATTTTATGCCCTTTCTGGCTTCTACTTGCACATGGTGGCTGGGCTGCTTCCCACCTGATGTACCAACAGCCTTGCTAATACTGCCAGTGTCTGCACCAGCAGTCACCACGGCTGCCAGCTCAGCACTGGCAATGGAGAAGCTCTGAGCTCTGATGACAAATTAGAAGCATTTCATAATTGAATCAAACCAGATCCTGGGCTGCAGCAGAAGCAGTGTGGGCAGCAGGGCCAGGGAGGTGATTATCCCCCTCTGCTGTGCTCTGCTGAGACCCCACCTGGACTACTGCATCCAGTGCTGAAGCCCCTGGGACAAGAGGGGATGTGGAGATGCTGGAGGTGTGCAGAGAAGGGCCAAGAGGATGCTCAGAGGGCTGCAGCACCTCTGCTGTGAGCACAGCCTGAAAGAGTTGGGGCTGTGCAGGCTGCAGGAGAGGAGGCTCCCAGGGGACCTTCTGGTGGCCTTCCAGGATCTTAAGTGAGCTACAAAAAAAAGCTGAGGAGGGACTTCTGAGGCTATCAGGGAGTGCCAGGACTGGGGGGAATGGAGCAAAGCTGGAGGTGGGGAGATTGAGACTGGAGGTGAGGAGGAAGTTGTTGAGCATGAGAGTGGTGAGAGGCTGGAATGGGTTGCCCCTGCAGGGAGGTGTTTGGGGCCAGACCCCTGGAGGTGTTTTTGGCCAGGCTGGCAGAGGCTGTGGGCAGCCTGCTCTAGGGTAGGGTGTCCCTGGGCATGGCAGGGGGGTTGGGACTGGCTGATCCTTGTGGTCCCTTCCAGCCCTGACTGATTCTATTATTCTCAGCTTTCTCTCTGCCCTGGTGGGGGAGCTGTAATGGAGACACCTGACCTCAGGATCTGGAGGGGATGCCTGCAGACCAAGCCCCAAGCACAGTGGTGGTGAGCCTCATTCTCATGGCAGACCAGCAGAAAGCTTGAGTCTCCAGGGGCTGAAGCCAATCCCTCCCACAAGCAGTGCATTCACACAAACAAAGGCTGTCTTGAGCACCACTGGTGAGATCCTGTGCCTCGGAGGGAGCTTTCTGTGGGCCAGCTTCCTTTCATTTGCTTTTGTTGGTCACTTCCAACAGCAGCACTTCAAGGGAACCTTATTGTGCTGGAGACAGAGGCCTTCTGGAGGACTGCACAAGGGAGGCACGCATCTGAGGAGCTCTGAAAACACAGGATCCAAACCCAAGGGTCACTACCTTCCAGGACCTCAGCTTATAAACACCTTCACCAAACTCAACAGCACAGAATCATAGAACTGTTTCAGATGGAAGTGGCCTTTAAGATCATCCTTCAGAGGCTTTTTCAACATCACCTCCCCTTGCAGGCACCAACAGCTGGTAAGAGTTAATTAATTTGTCATCACCTCTTGTGCTGGTTTGGGGATAATTGGAATATGTTAATGAGAAAACAATGGTCACAGGCTCACAGGATGTCAGGGGTTGGAAGGGACCCAAAGAGATCATCAAGTCTAACCCCCCTGCCACAGCAGGACCATCCAAGCTAGCACAGATCACACAGGAACACATCCAGACAGGCCTGGAGAGGCTCCAGAGAAGGAGACTCCACAACCTCTCTGGACAGCCTGTGCCAGTGCTCTGGGACCCTTCCAGTCAAGAAGTTCCCCTTTGGGTTGAGCTGCAACCTCCTGTGCTGCAGCTGGAGGAACAGCATCAGAGCTGGGATGCACTGAGGAAAAAGGAAGCAGCAGCCAGGACACCCTTCTGCCCCGCATCAAATAGAAGCCAGCTGCCCCTCTCCCATCTGCTTCTGCCAGATGTGTGGCTCCAGAAAGGCAAACCCACCCAAAGATCAGCAGATCACCACCGAGCCTGCAGGTCCCCACAAACCCACCCTAGCACCCTGCATGGAGCAAGATTTTCTCTTAATGGGGCACCAGAGTGATGCCGGAGCCCTGCCAGGTCACTTAAGTGACAGAATATTGACACAAGTACACCCAGCACCCACCCCAAAGCAGCCAAGATTAAGCTTCATTTTCTCCTGGCCTAGGCAGTATTTTAGGTTCCTGCACAACCTGCAGATGCACCAAATCAGCACTAAAAGCCACCAAATTAAGACCGCAGGTCTCCACATCGCATTAATTAATCACCTTAATTGGGTGACTTTTAACGTTAGAGTACAGCAAATCAAGACTAAAAGGCCACCAAATTAAGACTAAATGGAGAAATAATTGCAGAGAGAGAGTCTGAAGTGTGGGTGTCTAAAAGGAGGAGCCAGCCTCTTTTCAGTGATAGGACAAAGCATCACAGAAGCATCCAGGTTGGCAAAGCCCCTCAGGATCACCAAGTCCAACCTAGAGAACCCTACTCCACGAGATGCACCTTCAACCATACCCCTAAGCACCACATCCTAACCATCCTTAACCAAATAGACAAGGACAATTGATACGAACTGGAACCAAGGCAGCTCCACCTCAGCTCAGCCAAAATCTTCCTTCCTGTGAGGGTGATGGAGCACAGCCTGCCCAGAGAGGTTGTGGAGTCTCCTCTAGAGACATTCAAGACCCATCTGTGTGACCTGCCTTCCTGTGTGACCTGCCCTGGGTGATCCTGCTCTGCTCTGGCAGGGGCGCTGGACTCAACGACCTCCAGAGGTCCCTTCCAATCCCTACCATTCTATGAGCACTCCCTGCCACTGAAGCTTCACCTCTCTCCAGCACCCAGCAGCATTTGCTTGCTTAAATAAAAGCCCCAGCCTCAAGATTTTCCTTGCTGGAAGTTTTCAGTAAAGTGACAGCCTTGCAAACCCATCTTGGAGCTGGAAACTTTTTCTTTTTCTTTTCTTGTTCGGGAGCCAGGATTCAAGGGAAATGAAACCGAGCCTGAGATTCTTAGCCAAAAGGAGTTTACAGAGCAAACAGTAGCAGGGAACTTGTTTGTGCTCCAAGGGCACGGCTCTAACTCGGAGAAACCACCACTGCTGCTCCCATTTACTCAAGCAGCATCAATCAGCGCGGCCAGCTCCGGCTGGGCAGAGCTGCGAGGCTCGATGCGGTAAAAAGAGCTCCTTCAGCCCTGCCAGGCTGCAAGACGCCGGTGGAGACAACCACCCAACACCACCACCACCGACCAACCAAGACCCAAGCCGGGGGACAAAAAGCTCAGCTTTAGGCAGGCAGAGCTTTGAGCCAGATTGACTTCCGATGGCAGTTACACAACGTGCGGGCTGCAGAGGCGGCGGAGCGCACAGGGCACGCTCCATATTTGCTGTACATTCCTCCTACCCTGCCTCAGGGACCGGCTCCCTCCCCGTCCCCCGAGGCTTGGCTTCGCCCCCGGTTCCCCCGACGTGTCCCTGGCAGGGTGACACACACACCTCGAACTTCTTCACCGCCTCGCTGGGTAGCAGCCGCATGCGAACGGTTCTCCTTTCGGCAGCTCTGACCCCGTTCCTCCCGCCCCTCTCTGCGGGGTGCTCCATCCCTGCCGACTCGCGGATAGCCTTCGGGAGCACCCCGGGGTGCCCGCGGAGGGCTCACGACTGACTTTGGTTACCGCTTTCAGCATCACACCGAGGCCTCGGAGCCTCGCAGCCTGCCAGACCCCGCGGCACAGGGCAAGACCTTCCCGCAGCCTGCCGAGGGCAGCGGATTCCCTTCTCTCTCCCAGGACCCCCCCAGCAGCCCAAGCAGTTTCCGCAGCCGAAGCAGCCCCCGCAGGCAGGGACCGCTCCCGGCTGGGCTGGCGGAGCAGCGGCCGCACACCGCGGCCCGGTGCATCCCCCCGCGCTTGCCCCGCTCCCCACCGCCGCCTGGGCTAATTCTCCCCTCCCCACCCCACCCCCTAAGGGCTTAAACGCGAGTTTCTGTCCCGCGGAGACGCGAGGAGGAGCGGGGCCGGGGCCGGAGCCGGAGCCGGCGGTGCTCACCGAGAAGCGCTCCAGGTCGGTGGCGGCCATGGCCCCGGTGGCGGTGGCGGCGGCGGCAGCACAGCTCGACCCGCCGCGGCTGGCTGCGGCTGAATGGATCCAATATGGCCACTTCCTGGAAACTCCCCTGCGCCCGCCACAGGCACCGCCCGCCGGACCGACAGCCCCGGGGACGGGCACCGGCACCGGCCGGGAACGGGGCGGGAGCGGCCCCGCCGCAGCCCGCCCACGGCGGGGGAGGGAGGGAGGGAGGGAGGCAGAGCCCAGCCTGGCCCTGCCCTCCTGCCTCCGGCCCGGCCCCCCAGCCTCGGCGGAGCCCCGGGAGGTGAGCTGGGAGATGCTCTGGCGGTCCCAGCAGCTTCCCCGAAGTGGGTGAGCGGCAGGTTGTGGGGACGTGACCCCGGTGGCATTCTGCAGAGGAGATGAGCCTGCGGCGCTGCCCTCGGCTCTAGAACCGTCGAATCATAGCATGGTTTGGGTTGGAAGGGAGCCCTAAAAGTCACCTAGAAATGCCAGCAGCATCCTCTGCAGGGTTCCGAGGATGCAGGCAGGTATCTAAAGACACATTTCCTCTGAAGCATTCAGCATTCCGTGAGGCCATCAGGTCATAGAATCAGTAAGGACGGAAAAGACCTCTAAGATCACTGAGTCCAACCATCAGCCCAACCCCACCACGGCCACTAAACCATGTCCCAAAGTGCCATGGCCACACCTTTCTTGGACAACTCCAAGGATGGGGACTCCACCACCTCTGCCCTGGGCAGCCTGTGCCAAGCCCTGACCACTCTTGCAGCAAAGAAATTGTTCCTCATCTCCAGCCTAAACCTTCCCTTGTCCGGCTGGAGGCCATCTCCTCCCATTAGTAGGGAGAAGAGACCAATGCCCACCTCACTGCAACCTCACAGTGCCCTCCCGCACTCGCGGGAGCTACACCGAAAGCTGCTGCCACGGTGAGAGCCTCTGCCCGTGCCCACGGTAAGTTAAAGCACGCAAGAGACGACCCTCGACTTGCTCTTTGTCATCCCCCCCCGCACAAAGCACAGAGCGGAGTCCACCGGCAGCAAACCGACCCTCAGCCTCGCCGAGGCACAGCGAGGCAGGAGCGTTCCACAAGCTGCTAGCGCCGAGCCAACCTTCTGCTGCTTTCTGGTGCCCTCTGCTGCAGTGAACCTCTCAAGGAACAGCTTCGCACAGCCACACCTTCCCTCCGTCCTGCAGCTGGGTCGCTACACCCCCGTCCCGTTTGCTCCCCCGCTCTGGGCTTGGGCTTTCCGCAGTCCTTCTGCCAGCCCTTTGTCTTTCCTCCTCATCCTCTCTCCTGGAGCAATTCCTGCTCCCAGGCACAGCCCCGCGTTTGGGTGAAGAGATTGAATACTTCTCCCCACCACACTGCCTCTGCCTGGGGAGGACTCCTTAGGATCATTTGGAACCCCTCAAGAGGTGCAAACCCTCTTGCAAAGCACTACAGGAGAGCCACAGGAAAGCTGCAGCAATTCCTGCTCCTAGTCACAGCCCTGTGTTTGGGCTCTACCTGGGGAGAAGGACTCCTTAGGCTCATTTTGAACCTCTCAAGAGGAGCAAACCCTCTTGCAAAGCACTACAGGAGAGCCAGAGGAAAGCTGGACCCTGGTGTACAGATGCAAGCAGAACAGCTCAGATAGCAGCTGACAGAGTGAACATAGCAGGCCTCCTTTATGTGTCACAAAGAAGCAAAAATAGATTAAAAGGTTAAAAAGTTACTCCTTTTCTTTTTTGTACTCCACAGGCCAGCTCTGGAGTCCTGATTTAAGACAACACAAAGCTCTTGCTTAACACCATTTAAAATGCCACTTCAGCCAGGTACTTTGGGAGAAGTGATGGACTTGGCTTCATTAAGAGCTCTTTTCCCTGCCAATAAAGTGCAGAATGTACCAAGCCAAGGCTCACAAAAGCCAATTCCCAAGATTCACCACACCAAAAGGGAATTCTGAGACACTGCAACCCGAGGTTGTTTAGCCTGGAGAAGAGGAGGCTCAGGGCAGAGCTCATTGCTCTCTACAACTACCTGAAGGGAGGTTGTAGCCAGCTGAGGTTGGGCTCTCCTGCCAGGCACCCAGGACAGAAGAAGGGGACAGAGGCTGAAGATGTGGCAGGGCAGGTTCAGGCTGGATGTTAGGAGGAAGTTCTGCACAGAGAGAGAGATTGGCATTGGGATGGGCTGCCCAGGGAGATGGTGGAGTCCCCATCCCTGGAGGTCACAGACTCACAGGGTGTTAGGGGTTGGAAGGGACCTAAGGAGATCATCGAGTCCAACTCCCCTGCCCCAGCAGGACCACCCAAGCTAGCTCAGGGCACACAGCAACACATCCAGACAGAGTCTGCAAAGGCTCCACACAAGGAGACTCCACAACCTCTCTGGGCAGCCTGTGCCACTGCTCTGGGACCTACACAGGCAAGAAGTTGCCTCTTGTGTTGAGCTGCAACCTCCTGTGCTGCAGCTTCCATCCATTGCTCCTTGGCCTATGGCAGGGAGCAGTGAGCAGAGCCTGTCCCCTCCCTCCTGACCCCCAGCCCTCAGACATTGATAAACACTGATTCAATCCCCTCTCAGTCTTCTCTTCAAGGTGTTGAAGCAAAGCCTGGATGGGCACTTAGTGCCATGCTCTGGTTGATTGGCTGGGGCTGGGTGCTAGGTTGGGCTGGATGAGCTTGGAGCTCTCTTGCAACCTGCCTGATTCTGTGCTTCTCTGAACAAGGGTCAGCCTTGCTGCCACCAGGCTCTCTGACCTGTGCTGCTGAGCCCTTCTGCAGCTGGAGCCCTCTCTCCTTCTGTCCACCGGCACTGCCCCAGCAGCGTGGGGCAGATCTCCGTGACCCGCGGAGCGCTGCGTAAAACCTGGGGGTTATTTTTAAGCGCTTTGTTCGTGTCACCAAGCTCGGGATTTATAATGCCGAGCCAAAAAGAACGCAAAGCTTCAGGTGCAGGAAAAAAAAAACAAGCCTGATGCAAGAAGAGATAGCTGGGTTGGGTGGCTCCCTTAGCTGTTAAGGCAGCAGTTGTTATGCAAATGGTTCCTAATAGCTCAGGAATTAAGCATATATTACAGCGCTGGATGATCCCGCAAGGGTTCTCAGCCTTCCCCGTAGAACATTTCGGCTTTCTTAATCCAGAGGGAATCTAGGATGAGCAAGGAGTTTCCTACGGGATGGGGCAGAGACTACAAAGGATTGGAGAGGCAAAAACCTGTCCCTGAACTTCTTTGTCCTGAGAAAGGGAAGAAAAATGCCTCTGGCTGCAGGGCAGTAACACAGTCCTGAGGTGGGGGCGAGGGAGGGGGAGATCAGCAGGAGCTATTTTAAGTCTTCACCTCGTGACCTCGAGCTAGAGGCAGTGAAAAATGGAGAGAAATAAATGTGAGCAGAGCATCCCCTTTTACTTTTTTTCACAGCCCCTTTTGCTTCACAGGCAGCTGCAGCAAGCAGGTTATCATCCTGCCTGCCATGAACAGGCAGCAGCAGGATCCAGGCCTTCTATTAAAAGGGCTGAGTGAAATCCTTGACCTCCAAATCCAGGTGCTGCAGATAAACAGAATTTCATCCCCCTTTTCCACGCAGGCTGGAGGAGGAAGCAGCTTATTGGGAAACCACTGGTTTCTTGCAGTGTCCTCCTGGAGACTGCCAGAAATCAGATGGTTTCCTTGCTGCCCTCCTAGCCAGCGTGACCACCAAGCACCCTACTGAACTTGCTCTGGGTCTGACTGACAAATGATGGCACTTACAAAGTGTATTTACACAAGTCTGATCCTTCTGAGCCAGGGCTGTAGGTCCCTCTCCCCTCTGCACACTGAGTGCTCCTGGTGGGTGTAGGTGGGATGGCTGGAACCAGACCCCAAAGTTCTTTGTCTCCTAAAGTCAAAGGGGAGAGTGTACAGTGAGGGTGCTGAGACACTGCAACAGGTTGCCCAGGGAGGTTGTGCATCTCTCCCCACCTGGAGGTGTTCGAGGCCGCCTTGGATGAGACTTTGAGCAACATGATCTAGTTGGAGATGTCTCTGCCCAGGGCAGGGGGGGTTTGGAACTGGATGATCTTCCAGGTCCCTTCCCCACCTAGAGGTGTTGAAGGCCACCTTGGGTGAGACCTTGAGCAACCTGGTTTAGTAGAAGGTCTCCCTGCCCTTGAGCAACCTGGATTAGTGGGAGATGTCCCCTGCCCAGGGCAGGGAGAATTGGAACTGGATGATCTTTGAGGCCTCTTCCCCACCTAGAGGTGTTCAAGACCACCTTGGAGGAGACCTTGAGCAGCTCGGTTTAGTGGGAGGTGTCCCTGCCCAAGGCAGGGGGGGTTGGAACTGGATGATCTTCCAGGTCCCTTCCCCACCTAGAGGTGTTCAAGGCCACCTTGGACGAGACTTTGAGCAACCTGGTTTAGAGGGAGATGTCCCTGCCCAAGGCAGGGGGGGTTGGAACTGGATGATCTTTCATGTCCAACCTCTCTTCCAACCCAAGCCACTCTATGGTTACCCCACTGCCAGGTTTGCATTCCCCTCCTCGAACCCCATCAGGTTTGCAGGCACCAGCTGAAAACCAGAGGATGTTTGGGGTGGGTCCTTGCACCGTCTGTGTGGAACAAGCAGTATTTAATAAACACAAGCCCTGAGATACAGAGGAAAAACGCAGCCGGGATGGTGACTGTTGATAAACATCTCCTAAACTGGTTACCGAGGCCCTTGAGCTGCAGCTGAACCTTGCTGGTTGATGAGAAAGTGCCTTTCATCTCTAAATAACCTTCCTCCCCCCCTCCCCTGCCCCTTCCCAGACTCTTGCTGGGTTGTTTATCTATGGAAGGTTACTGCATTTCTCCGTGGAACAAAGGAAGAGCTCTTTTCCTCCACAATGCACGCCCTTTGTTTCACATGAAAATGCCAAGGAGCCAAGTGGAAAACCCTGGGCTCTGTCAGACCATTTATTCTGGGAACCCTGATTTCATTTCAGAGGCAAATGACTTTTCCCTGAGGTACGGAGCCCATCCCTAGTCAACAGCAGCACCTGAGGTTTGACTTCCAGCAAAGCAGCAGCATCCTGAAACTACGAGCACAGAGAAGCAGAGGAGCCCCAAGGAGATCCAGGGAGGTACAGCTGAGCTCTCGCAATGCAAAAACCACGGCACGCTGAGAGCTTCTTAAGCCTGCGATGGATCCAGGCGAGGAAAAGAAATCAAAACAAGGAAAGCAAAGTGTGGCAATTAACGTTCCGTGCCTGCTCATTAGCAGCTCTCTCCAGCAGCCCTGGCAGAGCTGGGGCGACTCAGCGAGCTGGAAAGCTCCGCTCCCACCGCACGGCAGCAGCAGCCTCAAGTGGCTGCCTCAGCAGGGGATGAAGCCAAGAGAGAATCGCAGAATGGTTTAGGCTGGAAGGGACCTCGAAGATCATCCAGTTCAAACCTCCTGCCACAAGCAGGGACACCTCCCACTAGAACAGGCTCCATCCAACCTGGTCCTGAACACCTCCAGGGAGGTTGTGGATGACAAGCACAGAGCTGCAATCTTCAATCTTCCATCACATTCAGTGCTTCTGTCATCCACAACCTTCCCAGAGAGAGTGATTGGCATTGGAATGGGCTGCCCAGGGAGGTGGTGGAGTCCCCATCCCTGGAGGTATTGAAGCAAAGCTTGGATGGGCACTGAGTGCCATTGGATAGGGCTGGGGGATAGGTTGGACTGGANGGGGACAGGTTGGGCTGGGTGAGCTTGGAGCTCTCTTCCACCCTTCCTTTATTCTATTCTATTCTATTCTATTCTATTCTATTCTATTCTATTCTATTCTATTCTATTCTATTCTATTCTATTCTATTCTATTCTATTCTATTCTATTCTATTCTATTCTATTCTATTCTTCTATTCCATTCCATTCCATTCCGTTCCGTTCCCTTCAATTCCATTCCATTTTAACCTCCCTGGGCTGTGTGATTCAAGCTACACACTGAATTGCTGCGAGCAGTGTGGAGATCACCCTCGATTATGTGCGAGAACACAAAGGCAGCAGCATGAGTTTAGAGGCAGCAGCTGGGTGCCAGCTCGTTAAAGAGAGAGAAAATGGCTCTTTTTTGTCGGTTTTTTTTTTTTTTTTTTGTTAAGAGGGTTGCATGAAAATGGAGAGAAAAGAGTTGCCAGAGGAGGGCTCTGAGCAGGCTGTGGGAAGAGGCTCTCCCACCACCAGTTAAAAAAAAATAAAATACAGGTGTGAGGAGGGAGGAAGGAAGGTTAGCACAGAGGAGAAGGCAGAGAGGTGAATTGTGTGAGGATGGGCACACCTCAGATCACCTTCCGAAGGGAGGCTTTGGCATGGGCTGCTGCTCTGTTTTATCCAAGTTCTAAGTCAGTGAAAACAAAACTGAATCTCTTTTCTGTCTTCTTATCCCTCCTTCCACAGGCAGATACTTTCATCTGCCTTCATACCACACTGACAGGTCACTCTGTGTTAGTCTCCATCCCTGTTTTCCCAGACAAACTGTTCAGTCCCTCAGGATCTCAATTTCTTATAGAATCAGATGATTCTTTGGGTTGGAAAAGACCTCCAAGACCATTGAGTGCAACTATCAGCCCATCACCACCATGACCATTAAACCATGCTCCCAAGTGCCATGTCTACTTGTTTCCTGAACACCTCTGGGGATGGGGACTCCACCACCTCCACCCTGGGCAGCCTGTGCCAAGCCCTGGCCACTCTTGCAGCAAAGAAATTGTTCCTCATCTCCAAGCCTCCCCCGGCACAATTTCAGGCCATTTTCTCTCATCCTTCACTTGATACTAGGGAGAAGAGACCAATTCCCACCTGGCTTCGACCTCCTTTCAGGGAGTTTCAGAGAACAGGTTGCCCAGAGAGGCTGTGGAGTCTGTCTGCATGGCCTGTCTGGATGTGTTCCTGTGTGACCTGACCTAGATTGGATGGTCCTGCTCTGGCAGGGGGGGTTGGACTGGATGAGCTCTTTGGGTCCCTTCCTGTGAGCCTGTGAACAGAGGTCTCCCCTCACCCTCCTTTTCTCCAGGCTGAACAACTCCAGTTCCCCCAGCTGCTCCTTACCAGACCTGTTCTCCAGACCCTTCACCACCAATTTCGGCACGGCAGAGGAGAAAAACAAGTTTGCAGGCTGAACATCATCCCTCCAGGGGGTCTTCAGTCCTGCTCCTTCACCCCGGGGAAGGCATTTTGTCTGTAGAACAACGAACAATGCAGATGTTAAGTGCTTGAGGAGAGGTAATTGATAGAGCAGCAGAGAGCTTATCTCTTTCTAAGAGCTTTCTCTCTCTCTTCTCCAGGTGTACACAGATAGCTGCAGGCATGTCAGGAAGGTTTTGCCATTTATACAAGCACACATAGAGCTGAATGGGACGTTGTAGGTAGGAGATAGTGAAGAGACACACGGAGAACAGGCAGGGTAACAGACAGCATCGCATGGAGTTGGACACCCTTCAAAAGGCTGACCCAGCCACATACCTTCTGACTTACCTGGAGGTAGGAAACTCCAGCCCGGAAGAATCACAGCTCCCATAGAGGCTTCTCAGAGGATTGGAGACCTGCTGATGGCAGCAGCTCTTACCTACAGCTGCACTTTTCTTTACTATTGAAACAACAAAAACATAACCCGTTTAGGAAGCTGGGGGTAAATCAATCAAGGGTTTGCTCATACCTGACTCTTTGAAGAGCTCATGCAGCTGATCCTACCAACATGACTTCCCTAAGGGAGGTAGTAGGGCAGTGAGCAAAATGGGGCCAGAACCAAGGGCAGGACCGGGGCAAGAACCAGGATGGGGAGCAGGAGCAGGACTAGGACCAGGATGAGGAGCAGGAACAGCACTGGGATCTGGACAAGGAGAGAGACCAGGACCAGGACTGGGGACAGGACCAGGATCAGGGCTAGGAGCAGGACCAGGATCTGGGCCAGGGCAATGAGCAAAATGGGACCAAAACCAGGGGCAGGACCGAGGTAAGAACCAGGATGAGGATCCAGATCAGGAGCAGGATAAGGAGCAGGAGCAGGGCCAGGACAAGGAGCAGCACCGGGACTGTAGGGGATCAGGACCGGGATCAGGGCCAGGACCAGGACAAGGAGAAGGACAGGGACTGTACCAGCATCAGGACAAGAACGACGACCGGGATCAGGACCAGAACGAGGACAAGGAGCAGGACCGGGACTCTACCG
Organism: Psilopogon haemacephalus; assembly: GCA_013396835.1. NCBI lineage: Eukaryota > Metazoa > Chordata > Aves > Piciformes > Megalaimidae > Psilopogon > Psilopogon haemacephalus. The sequence continues at coordinate 25,818 of VWZI01017284.1, read as the reverse complement.
GCATCAGGTCAAGAACGACGACCGGGATCGGGATCAGGATCAGGACCAGGACGAGCACGACGACGAGGTAAGGCTGCGTCCCGTCCGGTCTCCTCTTCCCTGCCATCACTCCTCGGTGGGGGCGAGGGGGTGCCTGTGGCCTGTGGCCGGTGCCGATGCCGGTGCCGGGCGTTTGCCCCAGCAGCGCCGCCCCGCGGGAGGAGACGCGGCCGGTGGCGCTCGGCGGAGGCGGTGGCGCGGGCGGGGCGGGACGGGGCGGGACGCGGCGGCTCGAT
>VWZI01017283.1:50558-83428 GCA_013396835.1 Psilopogon haemacephalus | reverse complement strand
GTGGGTTGTACTTTCAGCAAAAAAGGAGAGATTTTAGCACACCTGGAGATTCCCTGCAAGTGAATTTTTACATCTCTAAAAAGAAAGAACTGAAGGTATCACTGGCCTGGTGTCAGCTGGAGTGCAGCATGGGTAGCCTGAGGCTGTGTTTTCTGTACTTAGAATTTGAAACTAGCAAATTGCTGAGCTTCAGAGTGTACCATCTCCTACAGGTTCTTTGTGTTTCAGCCTGAGATGGTTTGGGGATGATTGGTGGCCTTTGCCAGTGAATGCAGCTGGGGAGGACCCTTCTCTAAAACTCAGAAACCCAAGAGGTTGGCACAGTTCTGTCACATGCTGATTTTGTTTGAAGTGGTTACAAGAAGAAGTTCCAGTTCCCTGCTGAAAATTTGTGAGAATGTTTTCCCCACCCTTAGAACTCTTTGATAAGAGACAGAGATCAAAATATTACACTCCATGGCACTAGATTAAAGACAGGACTTTGGTTTANAAAAAAAAAAAAAAAAGGTAATGGAAAGGAAAGAAAAAGGAAAAAAAGATAAAGAAAAAAAGTAAGAAAAAGGAAAGGAAAACTAAAAGAAAAAATATAGGAAATTAAAAAGGAAAATAAAATAAGAAGGAAAGCAAAACTAAAAGAAAAATACAGGAGAGGAAAAATGAAAGTAAAAAAGGAATCACAAAAGGAAAAAAAATAAAATAAAGAGAGAAAACTGTCAGGTTATTTTGCTCTTCAGTACTCATAATGCAAACCAGAGAACTGACCACAATGAACATTTCTGCCCATCTTGACCTACTACAGAAGTTTAGTGATTTCCTGATGAGTGTTAGCTGCAGAGTTTATAATAATACTTCTGCATCAAGAGAAGCATTGCTAGCAGGGCAAGAGAGGTGATTCTTCCCCTTTGCTCTTGTCAGACCCCACTTGGAGTACTGTGTGCAGTTCTGGAGCCCCCAGCACAAGAGGGGCCTGGAACTGTTGGAGCAAGTCCAGAGGAGAGCCATGAAGATGATCAGAGGGCTGGAGCAGCTCTGCTATGAGGACAGGCTGAGAGAGTTGACAAGTTCGTGTAATGACAGGATGAGGAGTAATGTGTTTAAAGTGGCAGAGGGGAGATTTAAATAGGATGTTAAGAGGAAGTGCTTTACAGTGAGTGTGGTGAGATACTGGAACAGTTTGCCTGTTGTGGTTGTGGCTGCTCCCTCCCTGGAAGTGTTCAAGGCCAGGTCGAATGATTCTCTTAGTAACCTGTGTCCCTGACTATAGTGGAAGGTTGAACTAGATGATCTTTGGGATTGCTTCCAACCTAAACCATTCCATGATTCTATTCTATTTAGACAGGTTTTCCAGGGAGATTTTGGATGCCTCGTCCCTGGAGGTGTTGGAAGCCAGGTTGGATGAGGCCTTGAGGACACTGTTCTGGTGTCAGGAGGCTTGGAACTAGGTGATCTTTACGATCTCTTCCAGCTCAAACATTTCTATGAATCTACGTATTAGCATTTATAGGATGCTAGACAGGTATAACTATATGGCACAGTTCAAAACTCTCCATATTGAATCTGTGTGGCCTCCTTTTGCAGCTGATGTAAATATTTCTTAGCTTTTGGTGATGCTCAGCCATCAGTGAGCTCTCTGAGGCTGCAGGTGTCTAGCTGTAGAGAGTCAGCCTCTAATTCAGGGTCACCATGGGAAAATACAAATAGAACAGAAGAGAAATTTGCTGTTTTGAAATAGAAAAACTCTTTCAGGCTTTTAAGCAAATGACAACTATGAAGCTTTTGTGAAACATCTCATGGTGATTAAATGTGGATAACTTCAAATTTAGAACAAAGACCCTTTATTTTAGAATAACATTCAAGCTGTCTATACAGCAGTGTTCAAACTCTGCTCTCAGCTGTTGCTGCTGAGCAGTCCAAATGCTTTATTCTAACCACATTATGTAATTAGGTGACTCATTACGTTACTCTAAGTGCCATCGTGGTCTGAGGAATGAAACAAACAACTGCAAAATCACCTGGAATTACAGTCACACCACGTTGGAGTGTAATGGGTGCTGCAAATGGAGAGTGCTAGCCTTTGTCAAATGACCTAGTTATGGTTTCAGAACTGCCTGAATTATCTGAAAAGACATGTTTGTGTCTCTCCTCACAACTCCTTAACAAAGTTGAGGCAATACATTTATATATCAATAGAATGGTTTAGATTGGAAGGGACCTTGAAGATCATCAAGTTCCAACCTCTGCCATGCCCAGGGGTATCTTCCACTACACCAACTCACTCAGGGCTTCATCTGGGGAGCGAGCATCCACTGTTTCAGTGTCTGACCACTTCACTCTAAAGAATTTCTTTCTTATCTCCAGTCTAAATCTCTCCTGTTTCAGCTCAAAGCCATTGACCCTTGTCCTGTCACTGCAAGCGCTTGCATGGTCTCTCCCCTGCTCTCCTGTAGCCTCTTCAGGTACTGGAAGGCTGCTGTGAAGTCTCCCTAGAACCTTCTCTTGTCCAGGCTGAACAGCCTTAACTCAGCTTGTTGCCATAGGGAAGATTCTCCAGCCCTCTGATCATCTTCATGTCCTCCTCTGGACCCACTTAAGCAGTTCCATCTCCTTCTTGTGCTGGGACATAATTGTTTGCTTTGAAACTGATCCAGTGATGGATTTTAACTAACAGATATGCAATAAGTGAAATTCACCTTAACTGTGAAGATAATTGCTATATGCTTACTATGGCATTAAAATACTGACTATATTTCATAACTGGATAATTATCTTGCAGTTCCTTTTTGATATGTTTCTGCTTAATGATGGTGTGAGTGCTGTAATTATCGTTAGTACTTTCTTATTATTTCCTTGGGATTTTTTTGCATTTACCAATGTTCTAGAATATACTGCAGTATTTGCTCAATTAATGTTTGACAACTTTCTATTTTCCTTACTGGATACATTCATGTGATGTGCTACTAAGAAAGGATTATAGTTCGTGAAAAAATAAAGTAGAATTATAGAAGTGTTTCAGTTGCAGAAGTCCTCTAAGATCATCAGGTCTAACCTTCAATGCAGCACCTCCATGCCCACTAAACCATGTCCTCAGGTGCCATGTCTACATGTTTTTTTAACTCCTTCAGGGATGGTAACTCCACCACCTCCCTGGGCAGCCTGTTCCAATGCCTGACCATTCTTGTAGTGCAGAACTTTTTTCCTGATAGCCAACCAAAACCTCACCTGATGCATCTTGAGGCCATTTCTTCTTGTCCTGTTACTAGGGACAAGAGACCACCACCCACTTCACCACAACCTCTATTCAGGTTGTTGTAGAGAGCAATGAGTTGTAATAAGCAATAATACAAATTAGTGTTTCTTTTGAGGTGTTTGGAATGCTGTTTCCTTAAAGCAAATGTCCTCTGTGGGGCATGTGTGTTGAGGGCAGTTTAATATTCCTGAAGAAGGAAAATAACTTCTGACAAAGTAATAAATAATTAACTTGGGCACTAGTTACAGTCTCCCATCTTACCTTAAGAGCAGCTTATAGTGCATACTGGGAGGAGAAAGGAAAAGCTTGGGAGAAGAGCAATTAGAGGGCAATAAATATTTCCCAGGAGTAGAAAATGATTGCATTTACTAGTGAAGGAGGATATCACTGATAATTGGATCAACAATTACTAAGTTCCTAACATGGGAGAGAGATGTAAGTAGGTCAAGAAGAGAAGTGATAATACAATTGTGGATACTAAGGGAACTAAGAAGTAAGCATGAGTATACCGTGGAGGCATAAGCAGGCAGGGTGCATTGGTATTGCTGGAGGTGTTCTCAAAGAATCTGCTCTGCTTATCTGCTGATCCTTTGCTAAAGTGCAGCCACATCCACCCACAGTTATTATCTTTCAGTCACATTAAGGACACATACCCTTGTAGTAGCTAGGAAGGTGGGCTTGGTTTTAAAAAAAATGAAATCATGGTGCCTAACCATAAGAAGGCTCTGGGGAGACCTTAGAGCAGCTTTAGTACAGCAGAAGTGACTTTTTACAAGGGCTTGTAGTGATAGGATGGGAGGGAATGGATTGAACCTGGAGGAGGACAGATTTAGACTGAAGATTAAGAAGAAATTCTTTGCAGTGTGGGTGGTGAGACACTGGAACAGGATGCCCAGGCTGCCCCCTCCCTAAACATATTGAAGGCCAGGTTGGATGAGGCCTTGGGGAAGATGCTCTAGTGGATGGTTTCTCTTCTGAGTGCAGGAGGGTTGGAACTAGATGGCCTTCAAAGTCCTTTCCAAGCTAAAGTATTTTATGCATTTATGAACCCTGCACAGGTGCTATAAGGAGGGCTTAGGCATTGCTTCTGAAATGTGTGAAGATACAATGGTCTAAAACTAGCTATTTTAGATCATCTACTTTAGTGGCTGCAAAGAAAGTAATATTTTAGCAGGGATAATGCTAATTTTAAAGTCTGAAATAGGAACAGAAATTTTGGAGAGTATATAGGAGTAACTAGTCACACCCTTATGTGGAGCAGGTATTACAGCTCAAAGGAAGGACCTGTTTAAAAATATCAAGGAGTAGGCATCTCTGATGTCTGAGAAAGCCATGGCTTTGCTAGGAATGAGGAAGCTTTAGCAATGCTATCCCTGATTCTGAGTCTTGGTTAACATGTTCCTAATTTCCAAGTACTAAGGGAAAAAGTCTTCTCTATTTCATTAGGTAGGTGACATACCACCAAAGATAGTACAGCTTTAAGCCTTAATCTTTAAAAGTTCCCTTTATTTTTGTTGCCATTTGTATTGCCATAGAAGCTTGGCAATAAACACAGCTGCAGTGGAAGAGGATGCTTTATGTGAAGACACATCCCTAACAAAATCTCATGGCCTTTGTGGCAGAGTTAATGCCAAGAAAAGTAATTTAACATTAAAGCATGGCTCTTTCCACAATGTGCTATCTTCTGGATGATAATGGTGAATGAACAGGAGCTGTGCTACTGGAAGGATGACATGACTGATGGAGTTTGTAACCCTATAACTTAGACTCATAGAGTGGTAGGGGTTGGGAACGATGTCTGGGGGTCGTCTAGTCCAACTTCATGCTGAAACAAGTAGGGCTACATCAGATGGCACAAGAATATGTCCAGGCAGGTTTCTAACCTCTCCCGAGAATGAGACTCCACAACCTCCCTTGGCAGCCTGGGCCAGTGCTGCCCACACACAGCAAAGAAGTTTCTCCTTAAGTTCAAGTGAAATGTCCTTCTTCTAGATTGTGCCCTTTAACCCTTGTCCTGTCACTGGGCACCACTGAAAAGAGCTCAGTCCCATCCTCATGACCCTCACCCTTTAGCTCTTGCTGAGCATTGAGAAGATCCCCTCTCAGGCTGCTCTTTCCCAGGGCTCTCAGCCTTTCCTCCTCACAAAAATGCTCCAGGCTCCTCAGCATCTTCATGACCCTTTGTTGGACCCTTTCCAGTAGTTCTGTCCCTCTTGAACTGGGGAGCCCAGAACTGGTCACAGTACCCTAGAATCCCACTGAGCTTTCTCAGTTCCTGCAGTCAAAGAAAGAATCTGCTGCACAGTAAGTTGAGAAAAGCTTCTGCGTTCTGGGCAGTGTTGCCAGAGCTGTCAAACAAGAGTTTGACATAATTCTTTCTAGTGTCTTTTCAGCTGTATCTGCTTGGAATGTCAACTAGAGAGAAAGTGATTTTTTTTTAACTGCTTTTTTTGTCTGATGTTTTGTATCGGGGCTGAATCCTGGGATGGTTTGAGGCAGCATCTGATAGCATCTGTGAAAGGAGACCTTTATCAGCCAGACAGGGTGCAGGAAAGAGGTAGGGCATTGAAGGGGTAGAGCTCTGTGAATGAATAATTTGCCAGGTTTGCTGGCAGCTTCAAAATAAACGTAACACCGTTCAACATAAGCATTCTTCTGGGGTTGAACAAAATGTTGCCGTGGTTATAGAAGGTGTTGCTATGAATATGTATAGAAAACCACCTTTCAGATTTCACTGTTCCGTGAAAGCAGTGCTCAGACACCTGGGAGACCATTTCATAACAATTTCAGAAAGCAAACGTTGAAAATATCAAATCTACTTGAAATGTGACAAGGCAAGACTGCAGAGCTATCCATAAGACTGGAGAGATGAGGCTCTGTTGTTATTCTTGTCAGAGGACAATCATAGGATGGCTTAGATTGGAAGGGATCTCAGAGATCCTCTACTCCAACCCCTCTGCTATGGGCAGGAATGCCTCTCTGCTAGACTTGGTTGACTGAGGTGTTATCCAGTCTGGCATTAAACACCTCCAGGGAGGAAGCATCCACAACCTCTCTGGACAACTTGTTCCAGAGTTGCACCATCCTCACACTGAGGTAGTCTAAACCTACTCTCCCTTAGCTTCAAACCATTCCCCCTTGTCCTGTCACTAAGCACCCTTATGAGAAGTCCCTCTCCAGCTTTCCTGCAGATTCTCTTTGGGTATTGGAAGGCAGCTGTAAGCTTCCCCATTCTCCAGACTGAACAATCCCAGCTTCTTCAGCCTATTTTCCCAGTGAACCTCCCAAATTTTATATTCATAAACAAATAAACCTCCTCTTTTTGATATTCATGAAGTAGATGTGGCTTTAACAAAAATTATAGAATCATATAATGATAGAATGGCTTAGGTTGGAAGGGACCTCAAAGATCATCTAGTTCCAACCTCTTACCATAGGCAAGCACAGCTCCCACTAGAACAGGTCGCTCAAGGCATCAAATTACATCAGCATTTCTTCCTGACAGTTTTATCTTCCTGAAATTATTGTCATAACAGGGCAGCCCTAGTAGAAAAATCCTGTCCCTTCCAACCCATAGCATTCTGTGATTCTCAGAATGCTCTAGCTCTTTCCAAGGATTCAGGTGTATGCCCCTCTATAATAACACTGAAGTATAGATTCACTTTCAGTGAATGACAGCAGAATTATTCCAACCAAGGCCTGTAGTAGTGCGTTGTAGTCACCAAATGGTATTACTGCTTCTGGCTACACGAATCTGTGCAACACTATCAGGTTTAATGAGTAGCTGTATACTCCAGCCTCATTTGCTGTTACTGCACTGTGTTATAATAGGATGTTTTTGCTTCCTAACTGTTAGGCTGCCCTGAAGTTTAAAGGCAAACCCAAAGCCAATAGGTGCCTTCACACCATTGCAAGTGATTGGTTCCTCAGGATTATGTAAATGGCAGTGTGGTAGAGATTTGTCATGGAGGATTATCACAGAATTGTTTTGTCTGCAGAAGCCTTTTAAGATCATCCAGTCCAACCATTTTCTAACTCTACCAAGGCTGGTGCTAAACCATGGCCCTCAGCACCACATCTCTGTGTCTCTAAACATTTCCAGGGATAAGGATTCAACCACGTCCCTGGGCAGCCTGTTCTGTGTTTGAGAGCCCTTTCAGTGAAGAAGTTTCTTCTGACACCCAACCTAAACCTCTCCTTTTGCAATAAGGCCATTTCCTCTTGTCCTGTCACTTGTTACTAGGGAAAAGACCAACAGCCAGTTTGCTGCAACCTCCATTCAGAGAGCTGTAGAGAACTGAACTAACAGTTCCCTCAGCCACTCCTCATAGGACTCATTCTCTAGAGCCTTTACCAGCTTTGTTGCCCTTCTCTGGACCCTCTCCATCACTTCAATGTCCTTCTTGCAGAGAAAGTCCAGAGATTGTCTGATTTAAAATGGATATTTCTAAATCTGTTCGGATGAAGGAATCATCAAGATTTTATGTACCTCAGGATACAGGAAAGAATAAAAAAGCAAACCAAATTAGCATTCCATCTTGGCTTCTCATTTCAAAACAGAGCAAGCTTAGTTCTCTGGATCTTCACTCCATTTCGACCTGCTTATTCTGCAGGGCTGTGTTCCCTGGGTCTCTGAGAAAGATAGTCCAAGATGAAGTTATTTATTTATACTGACACTTTCTAACACTTTGGCTACTTAGCTGATGCACTATAATTTTAGCTTATGCTCTTTCAATTAGTAAGACAAATTCCTTGTATTGCTCATTTCCTGGTTATTTTCATGCCACATTCATTATCTGTCTGGTTCCACAGTAACAGACTTTTAAATTGGGAGTGGGTCAAGAGAGCACACTCAGAATTACTTCTGACAAGCAGTTGACATTTTTCTGCACCTAAGATGTTCTAATCTTCATGCTAATAAGGACATTTATTCTTAGAGAATTTAATAATTGTTGATGGCTTTAGAAATAACAAAGTAGTCCTTAAGTCACGAGCAGTATGTGCTGCTACAAAGTGTAAGCTCAGTGAAGAGGCACATAGCAGTGCTTCTACCACTGGGGCCTGTGCATGTTATAATGGGAAATATTAATCAAAAAGGAAAAAAATTCCAGTAGTGTTTCTTATAACTAAGTAGCATAGAATTAAAATGCATTTTTTTAATCATTAGAGATGAATATGTATCCCTGTACATTTAGCTGATCGTAACTTTTTTATTTGGGAAATGAAGTTAAACTTGTGTTTCTATAAGGATTTAAAATTAAGCGTGAAATGGATTTGTGGATGTTTGAGGGCATGGAAAGAGCAATGCAAGCAGGAATTATATCTTAGACTGCATCAAGAGGAGTGTGGCCAGCAGGGCAAGAGACAGGATTCTGCCCCTTTACTGTGCTCTGCTGACGCCCCACCTCAAATGCTGTATCCATTTCTGGTATTTGCAGCATGAGGAGGATACAGAGATGTTGGATTGAGCCCAGAGGAGGGCTGCAAAGATGATCCAAGGGCTGGAGCACCTCTGCTGTGAGGACAGACTGAGGGAACTGGGGTCGTTCAGCCTGGAGAAGACTCAGGAGGGGGATCTTAAAGCTGTCTTCCAGTACCTGAAGGGATTCTACAGGAAAACTGGAGAGGGACTTTTCATAAGGGTGTCTAGAGACAGGACACCCTAGAGACAGGAGAAATGGTTTGAAGCTGAGGGAGAGTAGTATTAGACTGGATCTTTGGAAGGAGCTCTTCCATATGAGGGCGGTAAAAGTGGAATCCATTGCCGAGAGAGGTTTTGAAAGGTTTAGAGTGGCTGTTAAGAGAAATCTCTTCACCCAAAGGGTCATTGGGCACTGGAACAGGCTGTCCAGGGAACTGCTGGAGGCACTATCCCTGTGGGTCTTTAAAAGACATTTGGGTGAGTAACTTAGGGACATGGTCTAACAGCTGTGTACAGGGAGACATTAAGTTATGGTTGGATCAATGATCTAAAGGTCTTTTTCAATCAGGCAGTTCTATGATTCTGTGGCTCAAACCTTCAAAGCAATGCCAAACAAACCAACCAAATGAAAACTCAAAGAAATATGAACTTAGTTTTGTTCCTTCTGAGGTAAGAAATTGGATAGATTTGCTACAGAGTACATGCCTATTTCTGTGCACACCGAATCCAGCTTCTTGAGTGTAAATGCTTAGGACAGTGCTAAATAGGATGGCAGCTATCAGGAGAGAGGAGGAAAGGGAAAAGACAGCAGGGAGAAGACTGGTGGGATAGTGAAAGATGTGGCACAACAGCACGGTGTTGTTTACAGCCCTTAATAGACTGCTGTGCACAGCATATCGTTATACATTTCAGATCCTGATCACATGCTCCTACAGTAAACAATGCTGTTTTACCACTCTGATCTTCATCTGCCCTCGGTGGAAGTCAAGTTACCAGTATCTGGATATACTTCTGGTCCTGAATGTGCCTTTTACCTTTCTCCCAAGTGATGCACTGCCCCTCTCTACCCTGTTTAGGCCACATCTGCAATATTATGTCCAGTTCTGGGACACTCGGTTCAAGAAGGACCTCAGGCAACTGCTTCAAAGAATCCAGCATAGAGCCACAAAGATGCTGAAGGCAGAGGAAGATCTTGCTTGCGAGGAAAGGCTGAAGGAGCTGGGGCTCTTTAGCCTGGAGAAAAGGAGGCTGAGGGATGACTTCATGTTTATAAAGATGTGAAGGGCAGCGCTGGGAGGACAGAGCCAGGCTCTGCTCGGTGATGTTCAATGACAGGACAAGGGGCAATGGGTGCAAGCTGGAGCAGAGGAGGTTCCACGTGAACATAAGGAAAGACTTCTCCAGTGTGAGGGTGTCAGAGCCATGGTGCAGGCTGCCCAGAGAGGATGTGGAGTCTCCTTCTGTGTAGACATTCAAAACCCACCTGGATGCATTCCTGTGTGACCTACCCTAGGTGATCCTGCTCTGGCAGGTGGTTGGACTGGATGCTCCCTTCCAAACCCTAACATTTTGTGATAAGTACCTTTAAGCAGGGCCAGTCAATGAAATTCACAGTACTTAAAACTAAATGAATGTTCTGTTGCATTAAATTTCTGTCAAACACTGTCAAGCTCCAAAGAAATGTACCACTCTAGGCTTGGATGTAAACATTTGTGTATGGGTGACTATATAGAGATATATTTTTAATTTTCAGCTAGAGCAAAATGATGTTGTCAGGCACTGTGCAGCACCAGTGACCTATTACATGAATGATTTATGTTGCATCTATACACAATTGGGATGTAATTTATACAGAGGAACCGTGACAGATCCTCTCTGTGTAGAGTGCACAAAACTAGTGTCTATCAATATTGAGTGTGTGGCACACAATAGGGTAATTGCCTCCAATCTGGAAGTGAAAAAGCCATAAAAAGGAGCAGGAAAGCAGAAAAGTCATTCATATCTGCATAGGTATATGAATATGGCTGATGGAGAGCCTGAAAACCAATAGTCATTCTTTAGTGAAGTCCTAAACCTGTTTATCAGCTCAGATCATAAGAGGAACATGGAACTGCTGGAGTGGGTCCAGAGGAGGGCATAAAGATCAGAGGGCCTGAGAACCTCCCTTTGAGGACAGGCTGAGAGAGTTGGGGCTGTTCAACATAAAGAGGAGGAGGCTTCAGGGAGACCTTAGAGCAGCCTTCCAGTACCTGAAGGAGGCCTACAAGAAAGCCAGGAAGAGACTTTTGACAAGGACTTGTAACGATAGGACAAGGGGAAATGGATTGACATTTGAGGAGGTCAGATTTAGACTGGAGATTAGGAAGAAATTCTTTCCAGGGAGACTGGTGAGACACTGGAACAGGTTGCCCAGGGACATTATGGTTTCCCCCTCCCTGGAGGTGTTCAAGGCCAGGTTGGATGAGGCCTTGAGCAAGCTGCTCTAGTGGAAGATGTCCTTGTCCATGGCAGAAGAGTTAGAACTACATGATCTTTGAGGTCCCTTCCCATTCTATGAATCTGTGAACCCATTTGGTTAATTGGTAACTGTGTCTCTGAGGACAAAAGCAGTGCTGCTGTCACTGGTAGCAAAACTTATTTCAGTAGGTGTGAAAGAAATGAGCTTGATTGGAAGGCACACATCTGAGAGAGAAGGCCACTGGACTGCTCTGGCACCCTGTTTTCACCTGCTGTTTAGAAGACAGGGAATCACTGGACTAGGGGTCATTCTTTTTGACTAGTTTAAAGCCTCATGGAATGGCCAGTGTTGTTCTGTGAAGCCTTAAAGTTTGTATGATTCTATATTTCAACATTATTTTTAGTTCATAAACTACAGATCTAAAAATCCTCAAAACTGTGGCCTGAAAGTTGTTCACATGCTTTTATAGGTTGCCCAGAGGGGTGGCAGATGCCCCCATTTCTGGAAACATTTAAGGACAGGCTTGCCAGGCCTCTGAACAACCTGCTCAAGTTGAAGATGTCCTTGCTTACTGCAGGGGGATTACACTGAATGACCTTTAAAGGTCCCTTCCAACCTAAAGCATTATGATTCTATGAAACACTTTGGCCATCGCTCAGATACACAGATTGACAGGCTGCATTGGGTTGGAAGGGACTCTTGAAAGTCATCTTGGCCAACTCCCCTGCACTCGGAAGGGACACCTCCAACTACAGCAGGCTGCCCAGGACATGTCAAGTCTGATCCTGAATGTCTCCAGGGATGGGGCTTCAATCACATCCCTGGCCAGCCTGTTCCAGTATTTCACCATTCTGATTGTGCATAACTTCCTCCTGATGTCTAACCTAAATCTGCCCTGCTTCAGTTTCAAACCACTGCCCCTTGTCCTACCACCACAGACACTTTTAAACATAGAATCATAGAATCAGTCAGGGTTGGAAGGGATCACAAGGATCATCTAGTTCAAACTCCCCTGCCATGGGCAGGGACACTCTGCCCTATATCAGGCTAGCCACAGCCTCATCCAGCATGGCCTTAAACACCTCCAGAGATGGAGCCCCAACCACCTCCCTGGGCAACCCATTCCAGGGTCTCTCCACTCTCATGCTGAAGAACTTCCTCCTCACATCCAATCTGAATCTCCCCTAGTTCTGTCACTACCTGATAGCCTAAAAAGTCCCTCCCCAGCTTTCTTCAGGCCCCCTTCAGATACTGGAAGGCCACAATAAGGTCACCTGGGAGCCTCCTCTTCTCCAGACTGAACAGCCCCAACTCTTTCAGTCTGTCCTCATAGGAGAGGTGCTGCAGCCTTCTGATCATCCTTGTGGACCTTCTCTGGACACGCTCCAGCATGTCCACATCCCTCTTATAGTAGGGGCTCCAGAACTGGACACAGTACTCCAGGTGGGGTCTCACAAGAGAAGAGGGGGAGAATCACCTCACTCGACCTGCTGGCCACACTTCTCCTGATGCAGCCCAGGATCTGGTTGGTTCTCTGGGCTGCAAGTGCACACTGCTGACTCATGTTGAGCCTCTCGTCCACCAGCACCCCCAACTCCCTCTCTTGTCAGGGCTGCTCTTCAGCCAGTCACTGCCCAGCCTTTACTTGTGCTTGGGATCGTCTCGACCCAGCTACAGGACCTTGCCCCTGGCCTTGTTGAACCTCATGAGGTTGTCTTGTGCCCACCTCTCCAGCCTGTCCAGGTCTCTCTGGATGGCATCCCTGCCCTCCAGCATGTCTGCTGTACCACACAGCTTGGTGTCATCAGCAAACTTGCTGAGGGTGCACTCAATGCCTTTGTCCATGTCACCCAGGAAGACATTGAACAAGACTGGTCCCAGGACTGATCCCTGAGGGACTCCACTTATCATTGGTCTCCACTTGGACATGGACCCATTGACAGCCACTTGTCCTTCCTTCCCTAGCCTTCCTGTATTCCTGTAGGTCCTCTTCAGATACTGAAATGTAGATCTAAGGTCTCCCCAGAGCCCTGTCTTCTCAAGGCTGTTTAATTGTTTCAGTGTGTTTCCATAGCAAAGGGTCTGCATCCCTCTGATCATCTTTGTGGCCCTCCTCTGGACCTGCTCCAGCAGCTCCACATCCCTATTGCTCCCTGAGATGATAAACAGGCTTAGGAGTTTTTCAAAGAATGGCTGTGGGTTTTGAAGCTCTCTCTCAGTCACACCTCACATACCCTCCTTTGGACCCACTCTGGCAGGTTGCTGTCTCTTTTGCGTTAGGGGCCCCATAGTTGAACACAGCACTCCAGGTGAGGTCTCTCCAGAGCAGAGTAGAAAGTCTCTAAGGAAGTGTTTGCAGCAGATTCTTGCAAGGCATTGAAGGGCTACAGACATGACATGAAAGATACAGATGGTTCAATCTATTGAAAAAAGTTCCTGTTCCACTGCTTGGAAAACCAGGAGAACCCATCTTCAGCAGCAGCTGCCATTGAGGCTGCATACCAATGAGACGTTCTAAGAGTTTGTCACAATTTCATCTAAATGAAAAAGTGCAGCATGAAGATACTGGTGCTGGGAAAACTGAGCATTTAAAGTTGGCTTTTATTACACTTCTGGCCCTGGAATTGGACTTACACAGACAGCCACATATTAGACTCGCATTTTAAACTGATAAAAAAAGGGGGAAAAAAATCCTGACTCTGAAGGTCACAATGAGAAAGAAAATTGAATAAAATGGAAACCTTTTTATTAAAAGGAAGAAATAAAATAATAAAATTCTGGAAGGATATTAGAGTTCTGAGAAAGTTGGGTGTGAAATGGGCCAGTTGTGCAGCTCACCTGAAAGATAACCAACTGGCAGGAACCAACTGATTTTTGTTAAAGGCTAGCAAGCAGAATGTGGGAAACTAGCCAAGACCAGGATTGCAGCAGATCTTAAGAGATCTCTCTTGTCATCACAGTGCCTGCCCTGGGAGCTGTGCATGTTCCACAAGATACATTGGTGCTGTGTGGAGGCATCTGGTGACTGAAATGACAGGAACCTTAAAAAAAACAACCATGCAAAAAAGAAGTAATTCCAAAGCATTGGAATGGGGGAAGATGCATCTTTCTAATGTATACATTTAGCAGTGAGTGCTGATCATCTGCTCCTCATTCCAGTTTAGCAGTACAGTTACATGAATGACCTGAGCTCATGTAAATTGGTGAGCCTTTCTTGTTGGTCTTCCTGTAGTATGCATAGATTCATAGAATGGTTCAGATTGGAAAGGACCTTAAAGATCATGTAGTTCTAAAACCCTTAGCATGGGCAGGGACACCTCTCACTAGAGCAGCTTGTTCAAGGCCTCATCCAGCCTGGCCTTGAACAGCCCCAGGGAGGGAGCATCCACAACCTTCCTGGGCAACCTGTTCCAGTGTTTCACCATCCCCACTGTGAAGAATTTCTTCCTAATCTCCAGTCTAAATTTGTCCTCTTCCAACTCAAAGCTGTTGCCCCTTGTTGTGTCACTACAAGCCCTTACACAGCTCTCCTGTAGTCTCTTCACATCCTGGAAGGCTGCTCTAAGGTCTCTCTGGACCCTTCTCCAGGCTGAACAGCCACAACTCTCTCAGCCTGTCCCCACAGGTGGATGTTCTCCATCCCTTTGATCATCTTTGTGGGCTCCTCTGGACCTGCTCCGGCAGCTCCATGTCCTCCTTGTGCTGAGGGTACTGGAACTGGATGCAGTGCTCCAGGTGGGAGTTTCTACAACGTATTCCCTGCTTTTTTGCAATTCCCTTTCTTTACTGTGAAGGAGTCAATGTATTTCAGTTACCACTTGCTCTTGTACTCCTCTGTCTTGCTACTGAGCTGTTTGTTAGGAAACACTACAAAATGTCAAGGGTGTTTTCTTATATAGCCAAAGAGATACTGAGGTATTTGTAACAACATCAATTTCTGAAGCATTATTATGCCAGCATTAGATTAATGTTGTTTAAATGTGATTTCTCAAGTCACATTTCTCCAGTGTTAGAAACTGGACATACAAAACCCCTCAAACCTTCCCATGTTTTCAGAGCCTTTTCTTCTGTAATGAATAACAGCTGAAGTGTTCTAACTTAATTTACTGTGCAAAGTAAATACTTGCAGTAAAAAGGGCTTTTCTCTGGACACATGTCCTGGATGGCAATGGAAATTTTTTGTGTGTGTTACAAAGTAGAAAATCTCAGAAAAATATTTCTAGATAAAGAAGGATTCATTTAGTGAATATTCTTTTCTATTTCAGCTCTTGAATGGGGAATTTTCACCTTCTCTGGTGCTAATCAGGTACTCCCTTTGTCTTTGGCTTATCACTACATGCTTTAGCCACTTGTTTAACTTGAGAAAGAAGGTTACAGGGAGATCTTACAGCAGCATTCAAGTACCTGAAGGGTCCTACAGGAGAGCTGGGGAGGGGCTTTTTATAAGGAATTGTAGTGATAGGATAAGAGGGAATGGATTGAAGCTTGAGGAGGGCAGATTTAGACTGGAGATTAGGAAGAAATTCTTTCCAGTGTGGGTGGTGAGACACCAGAACAGGTTGCCCAGGGAAGCCATGAAACCCCTTCCCTGGAGGTGTTGAAGACAAAGTTGGATAAGGCCTTGAGCAAGCTTCTCTAGTGGATGGTGCCCCTGCCCGTGGCAGGTGGGGCGAAACTAGGTGATGTTTAAGGTCTCTTTGAATCTAAACCGTTCTGTGAGTCTATGAAACACATGTGGTTTGAAATCCTGTACAAACAGCTTCTATTCACATACACATTTTGTTAAGAACCATTCAACAACATTTTGCTTTCTTATGCCCAGACTAGGATACTGAAAATTTCTCTTTGCTTTGGCAAAAGGACATGGGATAGCATAGAATCACAGAATAGTTTTGTTTGAAAAAGACCTTTAAGATCTTCGAGTCCAACTGTTAACCCTGCAGTGCCAGGTCACCACTAAGCCATGCTGCTCAGTGTTGTATCCACATTGCTTTTAAACCCCTCCAGGGATGGTCACTCCACAACTTCCCTGGGCAGCCTGTTTCAGGACTTGGCAAACTTTTCAGTGAAGAAATTTCTCCTAATGTCCAATCTAAATCTCACCTGGTACAACTTGGAGCCATTTCCTCTCATCCTGTCATTTGCTGGCTGAGTAAAGAGACAAACAACCTCTCTGCAATGGCCTTTCATGGAGCTTTAGAATGCAAGGTGGTCTCCTGTGTGCCTTCTTTTCTCCAGGCTAAGAAACCTCATTTCCCTCATCTGCTCCTCACACGACTTGTGCTCTCACAAATGTATCTAGGCACTTCAGAGCAGGGAGGCCAGCTCACAGTGATTGCCACTAACACATTCCTTCCTAGGGCTGAAGGTGAGGTTGATGCTCACTACACAGCTGTAATCATGCCTTATCCTATCTATAGACCTCATGATGCCTCTCCCCTCATGCACATTCTCAACTTGAATGCTCATAGGAGTATTGCACACTCTATTATGAGGGACACTTCAGTGTGAGGGAACTCAACACTGATTAGACACATGAACTGCTGCTTCTGAGGGCTGTTTCCAGTTACCATGAACACAAAAGTCTGAAACACAGAATCAGTAACTATGGAGTAATTTCAGAGATGTCGTGGTATCTGATGAATAAAGGGCTCACAGATAATTTATCTCTTGTTCCATAGTTTGCTGCTTATTCGAGTAATATTTGTAACCACAGGCAATAGAACGATAGCTTTGAACTGAGAGTTTAGACTCTTGGATTGCAGGAGCAGCAGGAGACCAGATCTAGTTCTTTGGCATTAAAAATGCCAAAGCACTTTTTTTGTGAGCATGTGAATCACCTCATTTGCCTGAGTCTGGGGGATGAACCAACCTTTAAGCAGAGCAGCTCAGGGATGGAAGGGAACAGCTAATTAGCAAATGCATTTGTATGCACATCTTTGTGGCTGGTTTGTATGGCAATGGCCCTATAAACGAGGACAAAATTCGCATGCCGACTTTGGTCTTCCGAGGGTGTTTTTCAAACCTTGCAAGTCACACAACTAGAGAATTGTGAAAGGGACTTTTGGAGATTATCTCATCCAACCCCCTGCCAGAGCAGGTTGCACACGGTGGTGTTCAGGAGGGTTTTGAATAACTCCAGAGAAGGAGTCTCCAGCACCTCTCTGGGCAACCTGTTCCAGTGTTCCAACTACGTTCAACGTAACTTTAAGTTCCTCTTCATGTTCACATGGAACTTCCTGTGTTCAAGTTTGTGCCTGTTACCTCTTGCTCTGTCACTGTGCACTACTGACTAAAGACTTGCTCCTACCTCCTGACACCCACCCTGTAAGTGTTTGTAGGTATCAAGATCTCCCCTCAATCCTCTCTCCTCCAGGCTAAAAGGTTCCATGTTACCCAGCCTTTCTTCACAACACATATGTCCTAGTCCTCTAATGATCTTTGTAGCCCTTTCCTGTATCCTCTCAAGCACTTCCCTGGCTGTGAACTGAGGAGCACAGACCTGGACACAGTCCTTGAGATGCGGCCTCACCTTGGCAAGGTATATGGGGAGGAAAACCTCCCTTGACCTGCTAAGCCATACTTCTTGATGCATCCCAGGATGCCATTGGCTTTCTTGGACACAAGGGCACATTGCTACCTCATGGTCATCCTGTTGTCTACCAGAACTCCCAAGTCTTTTTCCACAGTGCTGCTCTCCAGCAGATCAGCCCCCAATGTTTACTGGTACATAGTGATGTTCCTCCCCAGGGGCAGGACCCAACACTTGCATATGTTAAACTTCATAAGGTGACTCACTCATCTCTCCATCCTGTCCACATCATGCTGCATGGCAGCACAGCCTGATGAGGCGTGAGCCACTCCTGCCAGTTTTGTTATCAGCAAACCTTCTGAGTGTCTACTCTGTGCCTTCATTCAGGTGCTTGATGAATATATTAAACAGAGATGAACCCTGTACTGGTCCCCAGGGAACACCACCTGTTGCAGACCACCAGCTAAACCATGCTACTGACCACAGCCCTCTGAGCTCCATCCTTCAGCTAGTTCTCAACGCAGCCCAAGGTCCATTCACCTCCCCCAGACTTCCTGAGCTTTTCTGTGAGAATGCTGTGGGAGATGGTGTCAAAAGCCTTGCTGAAGCTGGCATAAATGTAGAAAAAGATTAAGAAGTTGACAATTTCAGCTTCCAATAGAGGTGAATTCTTAGTTATCTTTACAACTAAGTTGAGTTACTGCATTCCTTGACAATTTATGTTTGCATGAGACAATGCAGAAATTCTATTATATAGCAATAGGGATAGGGATCTGTCAAAACAAAACCTTTTTAAAAGAAGGCACTTCCATATAGAAATAACCACTTTGACAAGTCGTGATCTCCTCTGGTAAACAAAACAAAATTCTCTCATTTTCATTAGTAATGACATTTAATAGCTTTATGGTGAATATGTAGGACAGCAGAAGCCCTTGTCACTATCAGGCTTAGCATAAGCTGATAAAGTAATGTTTGCATTAGAGATTTGTATATGAAATATATTAATTCTATTTTAAGCTTTCCTTCTTTGAAATGATCCATAGGCAGGGGAAAGAGAGATTATACCAGGCACTGCAGCTATGTGATTTTTATCTCCAGTTAATAATAGCACAGGATTATTTCAAATCATTTATGGCTGGGCTACACCATGCTGGGTATTTGAGATGCGGCAGAATGCACACATCTATGATGTCCTTTGGAGGGGTTTCTGTGTCTACTGGAAGCTGTATTGATGGGTGGTCCTGCTGCCTGTCTTTTGGCCTGCAGCTGCAGTCTAATGGCTTTAGCTCCCTGTTTTCCTATGAAGCTGGCATGAATTTGTATTCCTAGATCAGCCAGCTAAACTGAGACTGCTTGATCCCAGGGCTCAGTGGGAAATGAGTGTTAGAAGGTGGAAAGAAAATAGGAACAGGGCAAAGGTGCTCTTTAAGTTGTCTACTTGCCCTACCCTTCTGCTGAGCCCTCTGCTACAATGTGGAGCCCATACTGTCAGCTGCTGAAGTTGTTCGCTGCTTGGAGTGAAAACACCTCCCTGCAAAGGGAGTATTTGGAAGCCCTGTCTCTCCACTGCTGCTGGAGTATTTCACAGCAGACTGGACTAGGAGCCAGTGTCTTCTCCCTAGTGACAAGTGATAGGACAAGAGGAAATGGCCTCAGGTTGCAGCAGTGGAGGTTTAAGTTGGATATTAAAAGAAACTTCTTCTCTGAAAGGGTTGTCAGGCTGCCCAGGGAGGTGGCTGAATCCTCATCTCTGGAGGTGTTTTAAAGAGGCAGATAATGTGGTGCTGAGGGACATGGTTTAGCACCAGCCTTGGTAGAGTTAGGGAGTGGTTGGAGTGGATGATCTTAAAGGTCTTTTCCGACAGAAGTAGTTCTATGATTCTACTCATTGCAAATTATGGTACTTCTGTGTTATTTAAAGAGAGGTCTCCTTTCCAAAAGTGGTGCTGTAGGTTCCCCCAAATCCTGAAATATGTTTGAAATAAAAATGAACATTTCGTGTCCCAGCCAGCAAAATTTGGAAATTCATAGATTTGTAGAATGCTTCGGGTTGGAAGGGACCCTAAAGATCACCAAGTTCCAAACCTCCTGCCATGGGCAAGGACACCTTGTACTAGAGCAGGTTCCTTGAGGCCTCATCCAGCCTTGTCTGGAACATCTTCAGGGAGGGGGAATCCATAACCTCCCTGGGCAAGTGTCTCACCACCCTCCCTGGAAAGAACATCTTCCTAATCTCCAGTCTAAATCAGCCTCCTTAAGCTCAAAGCCACTGCCTCTCATCCTATCACTACAAGCCCTTATCAAAAGTCCCTTCCTGGTTTTATTGTACCAATACCCTTCAGGTACTGGAAGGATGCTCTAAGCTCTCCCTGGAGCATTCGCTTCATCAGGAGCCCCAACTCTCTTGGTGTCCACATAGGGGAGGTTCTCCAGTCCTCTGAACATCTTTGTGGCTTCAGTAGCTCCATGTTCCTCTTATGCTGGGAACACCAGAACTGGACTGCAGGTGGGGTCTCAGCAGAGCAGAGGGGTAGAATCCCCTCCCTGTCCGGCTGTTCTTACTGCTTTGGACGCAGCCCAGCACACAGCTGCCTTCCGGGCTGCCAGCAACCATTGTTGGCTCACAGTGAGTTTTTCATCAGTTGACATCCCAAAGTCTTTCTCTAGACTGCTCTCAAGCCAGTCCTTGTGCTTGAGATTGCCCTGCCCCAGGTGTAGGACCTTGCGCTTGGCCTTGGGGTTTCTTTGAGCCCATCGCTCAAGCTTAGAGAACCACAGGCAAAACAAAGACTGGGGAAAGCTGCTGGGAGGTGTGCTCTGCTGACAGGCAGTACTTTTGTAGTTGTGTGTCTATACTGCTGTTCAGCTTTACTGACCTTTGAAAAGATTCAAATAAAAATACTTTTCTCTGTGGCCTGAGCAATTTCACTGTGCTCAAACACACAAAGGCTTCCTGTGAGAGAAGCCTCGAGGGGGTACAAGGTGGAAGGAATTTCTCATAGTTTGAGGTCTGATTGTTATAACCCTGAGCTGTAGTACTATGCAAGGGTGCAGAAGTAAGAGGAGTGTTTATTTTGTGCAAGCTCAAGTGGAATATTTTTATTGCTTTATTTTTGGTTGGTTGGTTGTGTTTGGTTGGTGGTTTTGGGTTTGTTTGTTTGTTTTTTTTTCTTTTAAAATCTGTTTTTGAAGCCCTGAGAAATGCAGCCTGGGGGTCAAAACTGTGAGCGAAGAATGTTACTGCCTGTGGTTGCAAGCTCTTTCCTGCAGGATCAGCACAGAAGTATGATGTGAGGTGAAGCAAATTACCCCTGCCTGTGTGATTCACACCTGGTACCACACATGGGACTTCTGTGCAACTCCCACAGCTGCTGTTGAACAGCTGGAGCTTAGATGCAAGGTGTTCAAAAGTACAAAACTCTGATCTTGTGATTGGGGTACAGAAAAGAAGGAAAGAAAGTTTTGTTATCTGCATTGAATCTTGTCAGTTCTCTGACTATCCTGATCACAGTCTTTAGAGTGTCACTTTCAGGAACACTTCATAGATCTTCCTATGATGATGCTGACCACACTGCACAATGAATATTTTTTTTCCATTTGATGGCAAATGCCAGCTGCATTTCATGTCTCTGATAAATGTGCATTGAATCCAACACTTTATGAAATATGACCAAGATTCACAGATTCATACTGCGTTGGGTTGAAAGGGACCCTCAGCTCAAATGAGTCCAACTCCCTTGCACTCAAGAGGGACACTTCTTTTAGCCTGTTTTCATAGGACAGGTGCTCCAGCCCTCTGGTCATCATCATGGCCCTCTTGGACCCTCTCCAGCAGGTCCATGTCTCTGTCATGTTGGGGGCCCCATAGCTGCACACAGCACTGCAGGTGAGCTCTTACCAGAGCAGAGAGGCAGAATCACCTCTCGCCATCTGCTGGCCAAGCGTATTTTGATGCAGCCCGGGATGCCATTGGCCTTCTGGGCCACAGGCACCCATTGCTGACTCAGGTCCAGCTTTCATCCACCATAACCCCCAAGTCCTTTTCTGCAGGGCTGCACTCAATCTCATATCCCCCAGCCCGGATTGATATCCAGGTTTGCTCTGACTTAGGTGTAGGACCTTGCACTTGGTCTTGTTGAAAGTCATGAGATTCTCTTCAGCCCACCGCTCCAGCCTGTCCAGGTCCTTCTGGATGGCATCCTTCCTGTCCTTCAGTCTTTTCAATTGCAGCACTCAGATTGGTGTCATCTGCAAACTTGTCAATATTCAGGTAACATCTCACCACCAAAAAATGTGCTTTGGAAGGACAATAATCCTTTACTTCCCCGTCCTTAACAAGGCACTGCCACCCTTATTCCATGACCCTTTTCTGCCACTGCATTCACATACCTCAGATGATTTAGGTTGGATATTAGGAGAAATTTCCTCACTGCAAGAGTGGTCAGGCATTGGAACAGGCTGCA
The DNA here is from genome assembly GCA_013396835.1 of Psilopogon haemacephalus. Lineage (NCBI taxonomy): Eukaryota > Metazoa > Chordata > Aves > Piciformes > Megalaimidae > Psilopogon > Psilopogon haemacephalus. The sequence goes on along the minus strand of VWZI01017283.1, from coordinate 61,306 downwards.
CAGGGAGGTAGCTGAGTTGACATCCTTGGTGGTGTTCAAAAAGCACATTGATATGGCACTTTGGGGCATGGTTTATTTGGCATAATGGTATTGGGTTGGTGTTGGTATTGACTTGATGATCTTAGAGGTATTTACCAACCCAAACAATTCTATGATTGTTTGAGCAAGATGATGAAAATAATGTAACAATGATCTCTGTGCTCTGATTCCATTCATCATGCTCTGTACAAACACTTTAGCCAGGAATGCTGGGCCAGCAAAGATAAAATTTGAGTTTCCGGAAAAATGCACTGCCAAATTCAGAGTTCACAGCAGCCATTAATCATGTGCCAATCAGAACAGGAAAAAGACACCAAACAGCCCCAGTATTTGTCATTCTTGGTAACTGGTTTATTCTTTTCAATGTGATTTTCTACAGAAATCAAAGTCAGTTAGTGTTCTGCCTTCTCAAAACTGACATCTTTGGATTACACAGCAGTAACAGGAGCTTAATGTTGTAGTTAGATATTGCAGATGAGATGGTTTTGGAGTTAAATTACACATGCACAGGCTCACACAGATTGCATTGGGCTGGAAGGGAGCCTCAAAAGTCATCTTGGCTAAACCCTCTGCACTCACCAGGGACACCTCCAACTGCAGCAGGATGTCCAGGGACACATCAAGTCTGATCTTGAACACCTTCAGGGACAGGGCCTCAACCACATCCCTGGACAATCTGTTCCAGTATTTCACCACCCACATTGTGAATAATTTTCCTCTTGATGTCCAACCTAAATCTCTCCTGCTCCAGTTTCAAACCATTGCCCTTTGTCCTGTCTCTACAAGCCCTTTTAAATAGTCCCTCCCCAGCCTTCCTGTAGGTCCCCTTCAGATGTTTAAATGTAGCTCTAAAGTCTTCCTGATGCCTTCTCTTCTGCATACTGAACAGCCCCAATTTGCTCAGCCTGTCCCCATAAAGAAGGTCCTGGAGCCCTCTGATCATCTTTGTAACCCTCCTCTGGACCCTCTCCAGCAGGTCCATGTCTCTCTTTTGTTGAGGGCCCGGGAGCAGGACACAGCACTGCAAGTGAGCAGAACAGAGGGGCAGAAAGACCTCTCTCAACCTGCTGGCCATGCTGCTTTTGATGCAGCCCAGGACTGAAAGGGGTGAAGGGAGATGAAAAAAAAGAAACTGCTGTAATAAAGCAGATTAGAAATCAATCTCATTTAATATCTTTCTCTGCCAGTGTCCAGTGCTGGGTACTTCAGGGGAAGATATAAAGAACTCTGTGATAAATGCTTTCGCATGAAATATTTCTTTCTTCTGCATCTCTTACAGCCTGTTTGTCATAGAATGTGTTAAATCCTTTCCTAAATTTTACTTCAGAATAATTTTAAAGCACCTCTAAAAGTTATTTTTATTGAAATAAACATCTGCTCCCATTTAAAAAAAAATGGTGCTGATTTTTGGCTTCTGTGATCCTCGTTCCATAACATAGGCTTATTATGCTTTGAGTGGAAAAGGTATTTACCTTCACAGACTTTTACAATTACTGTCTTCCAGCTTCACAGAAGAGATATGACAAAAGAAGTGGAGAGAAGTTTCCATTATGACTTCTGTGTTACTTAATGTTCCATATGAATTATCATGTCATAGTTCTGTGATGATGCACTTAAAAGAATTGCTTTTTGAGGCTGAGATTTCTATTAAAAAACCAAAACAAAATAAAAAAAACAAGCAAAAAGCATCAAAGAAATGGAAAATTTCTGGGAGAAAAAGGAAGGCTTTTCAGTAGCTGACGAGGGCCTGTAAGAAAGCTGATGAGGGACTATTTGTAAAGGCCTGCAGTGACAAGAGGCAATGGTTTGAAATTAGAGAAGAGAAAATTTAGATTGGATGTTGGGGACAAGTTCTGCACCATGAGGGTGGTGGAAGACTGACAAGTGGTTGCCCAGGGAGGTAGTTGAGGCTTCATCCTTGGATCTGTTAAAGATCAGGCTGAAAAAGGCTCTGAGCAATTTGATGGAGTGGAGGATATCCCTGTTGACTGCAGAGTGGTTGGACTAGATGACCTTTAGAGGTCACTTTCAATCCAAACCATTCTGCAATCCTATTAAATTAGTATTTTATCTAAAGGGACATGAAAACATTGCCATCGTAGTTGCCATTTCATCAATGACTTTGCTCATCTGAGATTATTGCTTTTCCCATTTTTATTTGCTCTGATGTTGTTTTGTGTTCTAATTTTGAGACATGAGCTGCCCGGGGCAAAAGGACAGAAAAAGTATCTCACCCCTTCCCAAATAATAAAATAAAAATGCTCCAAACTGGATTGGGAGTTTAAATGGAAATTCTGTTTACAAATATTTACAAAAGGTATTCAGGTAAAAGGGATACATACACAAGTTAGGCTCAGTTCTCCACCTGGGCCTACTATCAGTAAATCTGTGGGTGGCACCAGGTTGGGAGGGAGGGTTGATCTCCTGGAGGGTAGGAAGATGCTGCAGAGGGACCTGGCCAGGCTGGGTCAATGGTCTGAGGCCAATGGCATGGGGTTCAACAGGACCAAATGCAGGGTCCTACACTTTTGCCACAATAACCCCATGCAGTGCTACAGACTGGGGGATGAGTGGCTGGAGAGCTGCCTGGCTGAGAGGGACCTGTGTGAGTGCTGGGTGACAGCCAGCAGGACATGAGCCAGCCGTGTGCCCAGCTGGCACGGAAGACTGATGGCATCTTGGCCTGTATCAGGAATAGTGTGACCAGCAGGACTGGGGAAGTCCTTCTGCCTCTGTACTCAGCACTGGTGAGGCTGCACCTCAAGCACTGTGTGCAGCTCTGGGCCCTTCATTTCAAGAAGGATATTGAGGTGCTGGATTTGGTCCAGAGGAGAACGATGAGACTGGTGAGGGGGCTAGAGGAAAAGTCTGGTGAGGAGAGGCTGAGGAAGCTGGGGGTGTTCAGCCTGGAGAAAAAGAGACTTAGAGGGGACCTTATCACTCTCTACAACTACCTGAAGGGAAGTCGTAGTCAGATGGGGGTCAGGCACTTCTCCCAGGCGACCAGTGATAGGACCAGAGGGCATGGTCTGAAGCTGTAGCAGGAGAGGTTTAGGTTGGATATTAGGAAGCACTTCCTGACAGAAAGGCTAATTAGACGCTGTAATGGGCTGCCCAGGGAGGTGGTGGAGTCGCCCTTCCTGAGGTCTTTAAGAAAAGATTGGATGTCATGGTGTCATGGTTTAACTGATGTCATTGTGTTAGGTTACAGGCTGAGATTGATGATCTCAGAGGTCTTTTCCAACTTCAGTGATTCTGTGATCCCAGGCCAGAACTTTCCAGAGCCTTCCAAAAACCTTCTCCCCCGACTCAGCCTCAGCAGGCCCAAGAGTGGGACGAATTGCCTCCCTCACAAGACCCAGGCCTACCACAGGCTTCACCAAGCCCTGTGATGTAGCTGGAAATTCTCTGCCAGCCAAGGCCAAGAGAAAATCATCTCCCTCCCAAACCATAAAGATTAGATATGTGCTCTTTCCAAGGCAGAGATAGAAGGGAACGGAAAATTGGATGTGCACTCCCTTAAATAGGGAGTTACAGGAACATGGACTAGAATAAGGAATTATGATATCCTGTGTCCTCCCCCAGGGCTTTCAAGTCTTCTGGAGGACTTTCTTTGTGGTTATTCCAATTAACTCTTCCCTTAACCCACAACATTCCCAAAAGATCATTCCCACACATTTCAGTCCCCCTGGGCATTGTCTTCATCACCCATATCATGCTGGCAGCCGTAACATTGTTTGCCCTCGGAATGCATTTAACCACTGGAAGGAAACTTTGTCTCCTTACTGATCCACTTTCTTGAGCTTAGGCGTGATTCTAAGAATGTCTTATCTTAAGATGATCAGGATCAAGTTTAAGATAACCTAAATAAAGCTACTGTTTCTCTGGAAAAGAAATTATAGGAAGCCAAGGGCTGAGTCTTGCACTTGGGTCACAACTCCATGAACACTGTGGCTTGGGAAAGAGTGACTGGAAAGCTGCCCAGCAGAAAGGAACCTGGGGCTGCTAGTTGATAGCTGGCTGAAGGTGAACCAGTGTGTGTCCAGGTGGCCAAGAAGGCCATCAGCATTGTAGCCTGGATCAGCAACAGTGTGGGCAGCAGGAGCAGGGAAGTGGTTATACCCCTGAACTCAGCACTGGTGAGGATCTGCCTTGAGTACTGGATTGAGTTTTGGGTCCCACAATGTAAGAAGGCCATTGAGGTTCTGGAGAATGTCCAGAGAAGGGCAGTAAAGCTGGTGAAGGATCTGGAGAACAGGTCTGGTGAGGAGCAGCTGAGGGAAACTGGAGAAAATGAAACTAAGACTTCACTGCTCTCTGCAGATCCCTGAAAGGAGGTTGGAGTGAGATGGGGATCCATCTCTTCTTTGTAGTGACAAGCAGTAGGAGAAGAGAAAAAAGCCTCAAGTTGCACTAGGGGAAGTTTAGGTTGGATATTAGAAGAGATTTCTTCAAAAGAGTTGTCAAAACCTGGAGAAAAGGAGTCTTGGGGGTAAATGTTTTGCTCTCTACAACTCCCTGAAAGAAAGTTGAAACCAGTTGGGTGTTGGTCTCTTCTTCCTAGTAACAAGTGAAAGAAAGTGAAAATGGCCTCAAAATGCACAAAGGGAGGTTCGCGTTGGATGTTAGGAAAATTTGTTCCCTGAAATGCTGCCTAGGAAAGTGTTGGAGTCCAGGTATGTAGATATAGTGTTGAGGGATTGATGGTTTCACCCAACAGTCATAAGGTTGGTGAGTATTTGAGCTCTTGTGCAGGTGTTATACAAGGTAACTCACTGAAGTTTTTTATCTGTGGTAGTTTTCATCATCTGAAAATACTTTTTTTTTTTCTCTATTCTTTCCTTCTGACTTTACAATACATCAGTAAATGTAGAAAGTCTGCAAACATATTCAGTTCTTCTTAGTCCAGGGACAGCAGCACTAACTGGGCACACAAAGTACTCCTGCTGCATTTTTCCTTGAAGTTTTAGCTGTATTCTAACACTTGGTTTGCAAACTCAAGTGGCAGATTTGTTCTCACAGCTAGGACATGAAAACAAACTATTAAGTCACCCTGCTGTATATAGTTGTGAAAACAGAAATTAACCTCTGGCACAGTTATTTGCCTGCATTTCACGACCCTTTCTAAAAACATTAATGACTGTTTAAAGCCTTTTCCCCGTGTGGCTAACACTGTGTTAGTTCAGTACTAGATAAGACACCACAGTTTTGTTTATCACTTGAAAAAACATTGAAACCAAACCCCAGCTGATTTTCAGGAGATGACAGCCTTCTCTGTTCATGCCAAGAAGATTAAGACTACCCTGCCTGTGATGGCTAAATATAGATTTTTGGACTTTTCCAAAGGAATGGTAGGTGGGGAAATACTGTCTGGAGAACGCTATAGGTTCACAAACAGTTGTGGATTGAACTGAGGACAGAGAAAAGATTATTTCCAAAGCTGAGATGTATTGAGCAGTTATGATTGTGTGATTAAGCCACTTAATCACAGGCTGCAGTTGTATGCATTCACCTGTGTAGTATGAAGGGAAAAAGTGGTTGTCTTTTGGGGTTTTATTCTGGTGCGGGAGAAATTAAAATGCAGACTAGTGAGCCTTTGCTTTTTTCTCTCTATTTCCTTTCACATAATGTCATAATCTGTTGTATTTTACACAGTAACCTTGCAAACAGTGGGGAAAAGAATCTCTGGTGAGACCTCACCTGCAGTGCTGTGTCCAGCTGTGGTGCCCTCAACACTCCAACACAAGAAAGGCATAGACCTGCTGGAGTGGGTGGAGAGGAAGGCCACAAAGATGATCAGTGAGCTGGAGAACCTCCACTGTAGGGACTGGCTGAGATAATTGGGACTGTTCAGTATACAGAAGAGGAAATTCTGTGGAGACCTTCTGTGGAGACCTTCAGATATTGCATGGCAATATCTGAAGGAGACCTACAGGAAGGCTGGGGAGGGACTGTTTAAAAGGGCTTGCAGAGATAGGATGAAGGACAGTGGTTTGAAACTGAAGCAGGGGAGATTTAAGTTAGACATCAGGAGGAAGTTTTTCACAATGAAGGTGGTGAAATACTGGAACAAGTTGCCCAGGGATGTGGTTGAGACTCCGTCCCTGGAGGTGTTCAAGATCAAACTTGATGTGTCCGTGGGCATCCTGCTGTAGTTGGAAGTGTCCCTGGTGAGTGCAGAGGGTTTAGCCAAGATGACCTTTGAGGGTCCCTTCCAACCTGATGCAGTCTGTGAATCTGTGAATCACTCTCCTGCTTAACCCAAACACACTGCTGTAATTTTTTTGGAAAAATGTTCAGAACAACAATCATAAAAAAAGGCATTGGAAAGGCAGCAAAGGGCTGTTTATTCCCACACAGAGATGACAGTTTCTTCTGTGACAGACTGAAACCTGACTGCCATGCTGATTCCTTGTGTTCTCTTACTGTGTATGAAGCAGCATCATTTATAGGAAAACTATAATAACTATCATCAAGGAAAGGGTAAGGTCCTGCCCCAGGGGAGGAACAACCCACTGCAGCAGTACGGGTGAGGGACCTGCTGGAAAGTAGCTCTGTGAAAATGGACCTAGGAGCGCTGATGGATGAGAAGTTCACCATGAGCCAGCAGCGGATCCTCATGTCCAAGAATGCCAACAGTATTCTGGGGTGCATGAAGAAAAGCATGGCCAGCAGGTTGTGGGGGGTTTTCCTCTCCTTCTACACTACCCTGATGTGCTGGCTAATTGGAATATTTTAACGAGAAAAATTATAGGGTGTGAAAAGAAAACAATAGTGATGTCCACTTCACTCACAGGTTTACTGAGATGTACTAAAGCAAGAACACAAACATAGATAAGACAGACTGTCTCTCTGTGTGGGAAGTCTGAGCTCTCTCTCTCCTTGGCTTCTAGCTGGATCTGTGTAATCACAACTAATCAACTAATCATTTCTGCTTCTAACCCCCTGGCTGATCTTCTCTGTTCACCTTGCATGTAAGGCAGATTCTGGGATAAGGTTAGGGGGGTGGAGGAAAGGTGGAAGGGTGTCTGGGAACCCCTCTTGGGGACTCTGATTTCTGGGAGGGGCATTGTGTTTCTGTATTACTTTTAACTTGTGTATTTCTGTATGTAGCTGTAAATATTTGTAATTATTTTAAATATCTGCTTGTATATTGTGCTAAGCTGTGAATATAGAGCTTCATTCCCTAACTTCCAGGTAGCTGAGTCTAGTCTGAGTGAATTCAAATGCATGGGGGGGCATGCATCACATCTTTAATTTGGTGCCCAACATGGGGCAGATTCAATTACATTGATTGCTAATTAAGTCTGGAAGTTAAAAATGAAGCTTATTTGTTTGGTCTGGACCATTCTTTACCCATTAACTCCATGGTACCTGCATCATTGGTTTGTTGCAAAGCTTGGTTTCCTTCTGTTTGATATGATGTGGAGAAAGATTAAAGGAATGTTCTTGGATTTAGGAGATTATCTTCTCAGCTGGGTTGGCTTTAATACTACTGAAACCATTACCAACTCTGCTTTTAAGGAGTCAGGAAATAGTACAACTGCTGTAAATTATTCCACATCCATGATGAGAATAGTTCTGCCTAAAAGTGAAGTCCCAGACCCCTGTCATGAGTTCTGCACACGTAGTACAGTAGTATATTTATTATGAATTAATATAGCCGTAATAATTCTGGTTTTATTCATAATATCTGCATTACTGGGAAAGAATTCAGCTTCCTCCTTAAAGAGACAGCTTGGTAGATGTAGAAAGCAAAGCTGCAGGTGTGCACAGAGATAAGATCTGAACTTGGCCAGACACCTGGACAACTTTCTCAAAACAAAACCTGTTCGGAGAGAGAGCATGGGGGGACTGCCATGTCCATCGCTACACCTCCTCCCAAAGGTTCTGGACAACTTCCAAGGTCTTGGTTGATGACAATAACATGGCAGGCAGCCAAAACTGAGCCCCAGCTGTTCAAATCTCTCCTGTTTCTTCATCTAGTTTAAATTCACAGGCAGCAATTCAGACTGCCAGAGATTCAGACCTGCTAGTTAGGAATATCTACCACACTTTTGGCTCCAGCAAAAGCACAAGCAAAACTAAAACATTTGACAAAGAGTGATTCAAGAGAGGATTTAGGGGAGGGGACCACTGGTACACAAGAGGAAAAAGAAGAGGGGAAATACAGCCTTGAGATTTGACCAATTTACTTAGATTGTAATATGGTGATGAGAAGAGCTTTGTGAGATTAGCTGCCAAAAAGTAAGACAGCTCTGAGGAGTTTAGGAATGCTCTTAGGAAAGTTGTGTTTCTAGGTGAGGGACAACAAAGACAACCAGAGAAAGAGGAGAAAGATGATATCCAGGATTCCAATGATCCCCTCAGAGAGATCAGGGAAATTAGAAAGGAATATTCAAGGGAATCGGAAGAGCCAATTCTAAGCTGGCTGGTGAGATGCTGTACTATTGACGCAAATGCCCTGCAGGTAGGAGACAAGTCTGCAAAGCAGCTAGGGCCATTCACAAAGGACAGTGGAATGGACAAATATCTGGCTGATCTTTGCTGTTTACCTTGCATGTAAGGTGGATTCTGGTTTAAGTTTGGAGGGTGGGGAGAAGGTAGAAGGGTGATTGGGAACCCCTCTTGGGGACTCTGATTTCTGGGATGGGTATTGTGTTTCTGTATTATCTTTAACTTATATTTCTGTATATAGCTGTAAACATTTGTAATATATTGTAAATATCTGCTTGGATATTGTGCTAAGCTGTGAATATAAAGCCAACTTCCAGCTGGCTGAGCCTAGTCTGGGTGAATTCAAATCTGTTGGGGGATGGGTAACTCCCCAATCATCACACCTCTTGGGGCCACACCTGGAGTAATGAGTCCAGTTCTGAGCTTCTGAGTTGTAGAGGGACGGAGAACTACTGGAGAGAGCCCAGTAGAGGGGACTGGAGGACTGTGAGGAGGCAAGGCTGAGAGACCTGGGGCTGTTTAGCTTGGAGAAGAGCAGTCTGATGGAATCTTCTCAATGCTCATCAAAAGCTAAAGGATGGGGGACAAGAGGATGGGGCCAGACTCTTTTCAGTCATGGCCAGTGATAGAAGAAGGGTCAGTGGGGTACAAACTAGAACGCAGGAGATTTCACTTGAATGAAAGGAAGAGCTTTGCTGTGAGGGTGCCAGAGCCCTGGAACAGATGGCCCAGAATGGTTGTGGAGAGCTTCCAAACCCACCTGGACATTTTGATTTTGGCCAACCTGCTGTGGGTGACCCTGCTTTAGGAAGGAGTTTGGTCTGGATGATCTCCAGAGGTTCCTTTCGCCCCCCACCATGCTGGGGTTCTGTGATGCTTTGGTCATTGTCAAAGAGAAGTTTTGCTGTATAAAAGCCTTAGTTTGTTTCTCAAAGGGCTTTTTCTGCCTCAGACTGTGCAAAGTCATATTTACTCGATTTTGTTCTACAGGTCAACCACAATGCTCATCTATTGAATGCTACAACAGCGCAATGGACAGCGTTCTTTTCCTACGCTTTAACTGGAGGCACACCCCATTTAAAGGTGATTCATTCTAATTTCAGTGCACAGGAATGTGGTGACAATATGCACCCATAAGACCCTTCAGGGCATTAAGTGGATCTTCCTTTGTTAACATCTCAAGGCTATCACGTGAGGAGGGTTAGGTACAGACTGCAGCATAACGTAGGCAAATTTTAAGTGATTGTGCTAAAAGATTTGTGTTGCTGCTAGGGAGGATAAATAAGAGGTTAACTCTTTGTTGCAGGCTTCTTTCAAGTATTTGAATTCTCCTATCACCATGGTGCAGCTGAATGTTGTGGAGACACCCTGGAAACAGAGTGTTTGCCAGCCAGGCTGTGCTTGCCCCATGGGAACTCCCTCTAGTTCAGCTGACAGGTGTGGTGCAAAGCAAAACTCTTGAGATAATGTCTTTGAGTGCACACAAGGAGAGGTTATTTTTACAACAATTTTGAGAGAAACTATGCTTTTAAAAATGAGCTTTTATGAAGCAATATTGGGTGGGTCTGTTTTGACAGTCTGGGTACTCTTGTGCTATTCCTGTAGTCTCTTGGTGCTTCCAAAAGAGATGTTTGAAAATGAGGGCCTGGATGCACAAAATTAATTATGTTCATGTTAGGGTTGCTTTTTTGCCATGTAATGATAGAAATCCAATAATATGTTATTAAAGTTACTGCAGGATGTGCCGAGTTACTTGTAGGCTTGGCTGGATTGTGTTCTCAAAGCTGAGAGTGATGGAGGGAGTAGACACATTTTCTTGCCTTTGACTCTGTCCCACATGACACCCTGGTCACCAAACTGGAAAAACATGGACTTGATGGGTGGGCAACTCGCTGGATAAGGAATTGGCTGGATGGTCGCACGCAGAGAGTGGTGATCAACGGCACAATGTCTGCCTGGAGACCAGTGACAAGTGGCGTCCCTCAGGGGTCAGTGCTGGGACCAGTGCTGTTTAACATCTTTGTCAGCGACATGGACAGAGGAATCGAGTGCACCCTCAGCAAGTTTGCAGATGACACCAAGCTGTGTGGCACAGTCGACTTGCTGGAGGGCAGGGATGCCATCCAGAGGGACCTGGACAGGCTGGAGAGGTGGGCCCAGGCTAACCTCATGAAATTTAACAAGGCCAAGTGTAAGGTCCTGCACCTGGGTCGCTGCAGTCCCAAGCACAAATCCAGGCTGGGTGGCAAATG
>VWZI01017283.1:29391-50464 GCA_013396835.1 Psilopogon haemacephalus | reverse complement strand
TTCTGGAGCCCCCAGCACAAGAAGGACATGGAACTGTTGGAGAGAGTTCAGAGGAGGGCCATGAAGATGATCAGAGGGCTGGAGCACCTCTGCTATGAGGACAGGCTGAGAGAGTTGGGGCTTTTCAGCCTGGAGAAGAGAAGGCTTCGGGGAGATCTTATAGCAGCCTACCAGTATCTGAGGGGGGCCTACAGGAGGGCTGGGGAGGGGCTGTTCACAAGGTCTTGTAATGACAGGACGAGGGGGAATGGGTTCAAATTGGTGGAGGGGAGATTTGAACGGGATGTTAGGAAGAAATTCTTCACAGTGAGGGTGGTGAGGTGCTGGAACAGGTTGCCCAGGGAGGTTGTGTCTGCTCCCTCTCTGGATGTGTTCAAGGCCAGGCTGGATGAGGTCTTGAGCGTCCTGATCTAGTGGGAGGTGTCCCTGCCTGTGGCAGGGGGTTGGAACTGGATGATCTTTGAGGTCTCTTCCAACCTAGACCATTCTATGATTCTATGATTCTTGTGACAGACATATTTGACAGCAGAGTTTCAAATGAGTTCTTGTTGTCCCTTCCCTCTGTTTGTTCTCTTGGGGTGCTGGGTGCAAAATAAGCTTTATCCACATACTGGAGGTATGAATCCATGTGGAAAACAAAAATGACAAAATATGGAAATGGATTCCGTTCTTGCTATCTAATGGTTTTGTTTTCCATTTCATATTTTGCTTTCTTACTCCTTATCTCTTTTATCCATATGTTTATCTAATTTTAATCCTACCTTCATTTCTTCAGCCTCCATTGGAATCAATGGATTTGTAGTGGAGTTGAAAAAGGCACAGCTGAAGATACTCTGCAGTCATAGGTCATGTACTGGTAACACATTGACTCAGTGGATTTTCTTTCCTGGAGTGGTCTTTCAGTTATAGATCTCAGTTGCTGACTATGGAATCATAGAATCATTTCATGTGGAAAAGCCCTTGAAGATCATGAAGTTCAACTGTCGTCTAACTCTACCAAGGCTAGTGCTAAACCATATCTTTCAGCAGTACATCTCTGCCTCTTCTAAACATCTGCAGGGGTGGGGATTTGACCACTTCTCTGGGCAGCCTGTTCCAGGATTTGAGAATCCTTTCAGTAAAGAAGTTTCTTGTAACGTCCAATGTAAACCTCCCATGCAATTGAGGTAATTTCCTTTTATCCTGTCACTTGTTACTAGGGATAAGGGACTGACACCTACCATATACTTAACATCTACTTAGTGCAAATGCAGTTCCTGCCATACTTGATTTTTGTTTTTTTTGGTCAGTTTTGCCTTCTGTAGGGTTTTCTTTATGGATGTTTGTCAGAAATATGTTGATTATCTGCAGATAAATCTTCCATGACAGCCTTAGCACAAGTCTGCTATCCATAAGGGTAGCTTGTGTTCATGCACAATTACTCAAGTCATGTCAGGATTTTCTTGGACATAGATAGCAATGATTTTATGCTGGAAGGATGTATTTATGCAGGATTCCAAACCATCATGGAAACACAGGTCTTCAAATCTGTGTTTCCTTTTGCTGTGGGTACCTCTGGGTGCTGGAGTCTCCTTATGTGAAAGAAGCATTATCTAAATTGCACCTTGTAGTTACCACTACCTTTATAAATCATTGTGCACTAGAATTATCCACCTATAACTTAAGATCTGGCTTTTAACCTGTGTCCCTTTGTTGTTTATTTTATGTTCATCCAAGAGATGAGCTACAACATCACCAGGAAAAGCTCTATCACAGCACAGGAAGCAAACCTCCATTAACCTGGCAGAATTATCCATAGGGTAAGAGTGAATTGTCTCTGAACTTACTTGCCAAATATACAACACGTATGCCATGGATATGGCAATGGGCAAAAGAGAGTCTGTTTTACAACTTGGACGTCAGACCAGAGTAGTATGACGTGCAATGGTTGGTTGTTATAATTCATGACTCCTGTAAGGCCAGGCTGGATGAGGTCTTGAGCGACCTGATCTAGTGGGAGGTGTCCCTGCCTATGGTGGGGGGTTGGAACTGGATGATCTTTGAGGTCTCTTCCAACCTAAACCATTCTATGATTCTATGATAATAACAGGCACAAAACCTAAAGCACACAGCTGTCAGCCAGTTAATTGTGAATTAATAGAAATTTGCTCACGTGTCAAAGGCAAAGACAAAATGCTAAAATGGTTTATATCTGAGCATGATATATTGATCCCTGCTTCCCATTCTGTGATCCATGTTCTTGGGATGTATATTCTCTGCTTTCTGAAAACTTGTTCAGCAATGACATCACATCTGGAATATTGTGTTCAATTATGGGCCCCTCAGTTGGAGAAGGACCTCAGGCAACTGATCAAAATAGTCTAGCACAGAACCACAATGATGCTGAAGAGAATGGAACATCTCTCTTGTGAGGAAAGGCTGAGGGAGCTGGGGCTCTTTAGCTTGGAGAAGATGAGCCTGGTTATACAGATGTGAAGAGCAGTGTCAGGAGGACGGAGCCAGGCTCTGCTCAGTGTTGTCCAGTGAAAGGACAAAGGGCCATGGGTGCAAGCTGGAACAGAGGAGGTTCCATGTGAACATAAGGGAAAACCTTTTCAGTGTGAGAGTGCTAGACCCCTGGAGCAGGCTGTCCAGAGAAGTTGTGAAGTCTCCTTCTCTGGAGACGTTAAAAATTCTCCTGGATGCACTCCTTTGTGACCTGCCCTAGGTGATCCTGCTCTGGCAGGGGGTTGGACTGGATGATCTTTTGATGTCCCTTCCATCCCCTAGTACTCTGTCATTCTGTGATTCTCCTTCCTGTTTTCTGAAATCTTGACCCTCAAAACTGCTGGATTACACTTATTAGTCCCACAATTTTTACTTTTAGGTAAATTATGAGAAGCATAAATTCCTTCTAGTAGCTTCCGTGTGTTGTATTCTTGAATAGGGATTATAACACAAAGGGTGACTCAATTTCTTTTTCATAACTATGAAGTTTTCTCTCACAGGTTTTCACAGGCACACTCTTAACCATAACACCTCTGTGAAGATGGTACATGTGGAAGTGTTTAGTGCCCTAGCTCACCTCTTTAAAATGCAATGCAAGTTGTTACACTTGACACTGGGATTTTGTAAAGTGACTAAAGTAATTAACACCCAAATTCCTCTGGCTTAAAAAAAGAAAGGACTCATCATTAAATAATTTTTTATTATTTAATTGTTACTTTTTTTTTTTTTACTATAAAATTGCTGTAACTTCCAAATATTGGCAAAATATTTGTGTTCCATTGAAGCAGACACTAAAACATAGAGAGTGCGGGAGCCATCTGCCTTGTCAAAATGTTGAACTAAACCTGACTCCCCAGTGTCCATGCTGCTGGCTGAGCCTGCTGCTGTTTTGAAGGCTTTCCCCCATGACTTGGTGGCAGGACAAAGCAAATCTTCAACAGCAGCAGGTGTGGGGAAATGAAATCCCCTCCCTCCTTGTCAAGCATACCTATGAGAAAACAACTGACTGAAAACCAACTTTCTGTTGGTATCTCTAAAATTTGCTGCTGTTGCTAAAACTTTACCTTTTTTTGTGGCTAATTTTTTTTTGTTTCTGCAACTGGAGGAAAAAAATCATCTTGTACCTCTCTAAAATCTAATTTTCTGCAAATGTTGTTAACTGTAGGTTTCCCCTGTCACTTCTTTCTGTTGTAGGCAAGGGGAAGAAGAAATCTGGTTGCTCCTTTGGATCCATCACTGGGATGTTTGTAAGTGAAAGGGATCTCTTCAAGAAATGTCATGGTCACAAAATATGCTCACATGCAACACACAATAAGGAAAACAGAACTAGAGGCAAGTCATTACAGCAGATCCTCTTCTTTCCCAACCATACCCCACCAGGAAGTTATGGAAGTACAGGAACATATTTAAAAGTAACAACTTGCCATGATGACAAGAAAGCCCTTAAGATTCATTTAGCATTTGACTTTACTGGCCCACCACCTTCACCACTTACTCTACAGTGACAGCCCAAAAAGAAAAGTCACAGCTGTATCCCTGAAATAACAGAAACATGAGCTGAGGGGGCTGATATTGCCAGTCAGTGAAATGAAACTGGAGAGAATCAGTTATTAGAAGACCACTGCTGCTATACAGCAAAATCTCCTATGGAGGCTATTTAGAGGCAGGAGCAGAGGTAAGACTTTTGAGAAAACACTTCAGCCTGCAGACTGAGTGGAAAATGACTCCTTGGTATCAGGGACAGCACTTTGCAGCTACTCCGTCGCTCAACTTGAAACTGCTCAGGAGGACATCAGTTAGAGACATCCAGATTTGCTCTGAGATAGCTCCCTGTCTACATGGCAGTGGGAAAAAACTATGCAGAGATGCCCAGGCTGGATCTGGAAAAAGGTGAAGAGCTTACAAAAATGGCCTGTTTGAAGACAGGACAGCAGTGTGGGAATTTTGTGTTATCTCTGGTTAATTCATTGCCATGTGGACTTATCAGTGTTTTCACTCTTGCTCTGTGTAAGTGGCCAGACACCTGTGGACTGAAACTAACACCGCTTCTTCTTGATTCTTCAGAGGAACCTTATCCTGTGGGATTTAAGGTAGGAGACAGAGTTCTTTGTGCAGGTGGGGTGTGGTGAGAAGAACAGCCTTGTTATCACCCTGTGTCTTTTCAGGAAGTCAATTTAGTGTGTGTAACCCAATGCAGATTTGTGTTTTTCACTGCACGTAGAATAGTTAGAAGATACTTTTGAAGTATTGGCTGCAATGAAAGGACAATAGAGTTTGTGGAGCTGTACAGACAAATTGACTTTTTACTCATTGCAGAGGGACTACTTGAGCATTCTCCTGGGGGGAGATGGCAACCCCTCATAACTTTTCTGATGACTTCAGGTGTCTGCCAGTGCTCTACACTGATTTCTCAGGAAAATTTTCCACTACTTACATCTTACTGGCAGCTCAATGTTGTTGGTGGTGTTTACTCTTTCTCAGTGGTCTCAGGCAGCCAGAATGAGCAGAGCCTTCATGCATGAGGGACACAGGAGGATGAGCTGTTGTTTTGTGCTCTGCACTCATGCATTTGAGTGTGGTGGAGGGGAAAGAAAGGGTCAACGGACTGAGCAGTGCTGTAGCAAACCTCCTTTGATAACTTTTTTAGAGAAACCTTGAGACCAGTGACAAGTGGCATCCCCTAGGAGTCAGTGCTGGGACCAGTGCTGTTTAACATCTTTGTCAGCAACATGGACAAAGGAATCAAGTGCACCCACAGTAAGTTTGCAGATGACACCAAGCTGTGTGGCACAGTCAACTTGCTAGAGGGCAGGGATGCCATCCTGAGGGACCTGGACAGGTGGGCCCAGGCCAACTTCATGAAATTAAATCAGGCCAAGTGTAAGGTCCTGCACCTGGGTCTGTGCAATCCCAAGCGCAACTCCAGGCTGGGTGGTGAATGGCTGGAGAGCAGCTCTGAGGAAAAGGACCTGGGGGTCTGGGTTGACAAAAAGCTCAACATGAGCCGGCAGTGTGCGTGTGCAGCCCAGACAGCAAACCATGTCCTGGGCTGCATCAAGAGCAGCGTAGCCAGCAGGGCAAGGGAGGGGATTCTCCCCTTTTGCTCTGCTCTCATCAGACCCCACCTGGAGTACTGTGTGCAGTTCTGGAGTCCCCAACACAAGAAGGACATGGAACTGTTGGAACGAGTCCAGAGAAGGGCCACAAAGATGATCAGAGGGCTGGAGCACCTCTGCTATGAGGACAGGCTGAGAGAGTTGTGGCTCTTCAGCCTGGAGAGAAGGCTTTGAGGAGACCTTCTAGTAGCCTTCCAGTCTCTGAAAGGGTCCTACAGGAAGGCTGGGGAGGGACTATTGACTAGGTCTTGTAATGTCAGGATGAGGGTAACAGGTTTAAACTGGAACATGGGAGATTTAAATGGGATGTTAGGAGGAAGTTCTTTCCAGTGAGGGTGGTGAGACACTGGAATGGATTTCCAAGGGAGGTTGTGGCTGCTTCCTCCCTGGAGATGTTGAAGGTGAGGTTGGATGAGGCCTTGAGTGACCCGTTGTAGTGGGAGTTGTCCCTGCCTATGGCAGGGAGTTGGAACTGGATCATCTTTGAGGACCCTTCCAACCTAAACCATTCTATGATTCTATGATTCTATGTTAACTGGTATACTGACTCCATGGTGTCTAACCCAATGATTGCGCAGCAGCAGCAGGTTATTCGTGAACATTATCAGTAACTGCACAATAAAGCCATGCCAGGAAGCCAACATCCTGCATAGGGAAAAAAAAAAAAATCTGATTTCTCAAGTGCTTATCTGAGGAGGTACTGATGAGTTTCTAGAGAAACAAATATGTTATTAACTGTGGTGTTCTTTCTATGATTGTGTTCCCATGTTTAGTTTTCCATCTCCTGTAAACCTTAGTAAGCAGGGCTTATGTGCAGCAGAGCAATGGGATTCCATCCTGTAAAAACTGCTGTAAATAGGGATTTTGTGAGTGAATAATGCAGGATGCAGAGGAAATGGAACAAAGCAGTAATAGTCACTTTGGAAGGCTTTAATTATCTTCAGACAGCAAAAAACAGTTGTTGTTACAGTGTGTGGCTCAAAGTGAGCCAAATCCCTTTTGCACCATTTGTCCAAAGTACTATAAGTGAGAAAATGAGAGCACAGAAGATCCTCTAAAGACATTCTCTTGGCCTGCAGTTGTCAGTGAACACACAAGTCACTAACAGTAAGACTACAGAAAATACAACAGTTGAATTCCTTTCCCAAAAAATACATTACATGTGTTCACACATTCATTCCCAAATCCTGTATTTATACATTATTGCTTCACCAACAAAATTAAGTCCCCTTTACTACACAGAAAGGGAAACATGGATGTATAGATGAAGTAAAGTCAAACCTCATCTTAATCCACCATGATGCCTAATGCATACGTTGTACCTACAAAGTGAGAGATTAAATTCTACTAAATATTTGCACTTCCTTCCAATGAAGTTTAAACTGGTTCCAGATCTTATTAAGCCCTCTCATGTTCTTCTCTAGGCCATAAATTACTTCTTCACTTGAAGACGTGACTTCAAAATTCATACAGACATTCTAAGGCTCCCCAGATGAATACAACAGCAGCAATGTCATAAAATATATTCATTACTTATATTTGTTGGTGGTTATTGCTAGGAAGTGGTAATCTAATGTTTACTAGTTTTTCTGCAGCTGCAAATATAACTCTAAGTGAAAGTCTTGATTTTATTTTTTTTTCATTGGGGAGGGTGGAATTTTGAGCAGTAAAATATTCCCCAGCTCACACAAGTATATTTTAAATTTTCTCCATTGACCTGGTTGCACGCATTGGAAATTGAGATGGTTTTTCAGTCAGATGCAAGAAAAATGTACTCTCTCCAGCTCAGAAGGTCTTGAGTGTAGTACTTCTTTGTTCATGACCTTTGGTCACAGGTGAAGAGAGACCCGAGGGCAAAAAAAGATCAAGCTCAGGTGTCTTTAATTTGCAAGGATGCAGGACTCTGGCTCTCTGTGGCATGGGAATGAGAAAATTGTGGCTCTGGTTTATAACAACCGTGTGTTAACTCTAAATATCAGTACAGAAATCAAAGGGGGAGGATTAAGGAATTAATGAGGTTTGTCAGATTATGTTCTGTTGTTTGAAAATGAACACACATTACCACCCTCTGCCCCTGGGGAAAAAAAAATAAAAATCAAAACCAAATCAAACCAAAAAAAGCCCCAATCAGCCAACCAAAAAATCCTCAAGTAAACAAAACCACAACAGAGAAAACAAAGAAACCCACTCCCTAAAAAAAAGAAACAAAAAAAACCCCAACAAAACCCAAAACCACAACCCCAAACCCAAAAAAGCAAAATTAACTCTCAAAGTACTTTATGGATAGCCAGAGTTAAATAATGATTTTATAGCCATGAAAGCTAATTTGTAACGATGACAGCTATGATTAGAGAAGCTGTGATTTTCTGACTGAGAGCTGTTTCACCCATTGCTAAGGTTTCACAGAGAACAAGTAGGAACATGCCATAACTCACTGGCCAGGAGCAGGAAGAAAATCACAGAATGAATCACAGAATAGCTTAGGTTGGAAGGGACCTTCGAGATCATCTACTCCAACATCCCTACCATAGGCTGGGGTGCCTCTCAACTAGACTTGGCTGCCCAAGGCCTCATCCACCTGGCCTCAAACATGTACAGGGAGGAGGCTTCCACAATCTCCCCAGGCAACCTGTTCAGTCTCAACACCCTTGTGCTGAAGAACTTCTTCCTAAGATCCAGTCTAACCCTACTCTCCCTCAGCTTCAAACCATTCTCCCGTGTACTGTCTCTAGACACCCTTATGAAAAGTCCCTCTCCAGTCTTCCTGTAGGATCCCTTCAGGTATTGAAAGGCAGCTCTAAGGTCCCCCCCTGGAGTCTTCTTCTCCAGGCTGAACAACCCCAGTGCCCTCAGCCTGTCCTCATTACAGAGGTGCTCCAGCCCTTGGATCATCTTCGTGGCCCTCCTCTGGACTCATTCCAGCAGTTCCATGTCTTTCTTATCATGAGAACACCAGAACTACAGATGATATGAAGGTAAAACCTTGCAATTAATATAGCTCCTTCTGATGAATAAGCATCTTACAGCAGGACTTCAGAGCTCATGTGTTTTACAGAAAGGTGTGAATGTGGTTTGGAGGAGTTCTCATTTCCTTTCACTAGGGCATGTAAATGCTGCTGGCCAGGACAGTATTCTAAGACCTTTCCTACTGCGTGTCTATTTAATGAAAAAGTTTCTGCCTACTTTTTAAAAACTGCCTTACTGAATGCAGGTCCTCAATAGCAAACACAGAGTTCTTAACTAGAGCATTTCCTCACTAGTTCATTGTTTCATGTCTTCATATTTGTTCTCATAGAGTCATATTGGTTGGAGAATGCCTTTAAGGTCATTGACTTCAACCATTCTCTGACTCTCCCAAGCCTGATGGTAAACAATATCACTCAGTACTACATCTCTGCCTTTTTTGAAATACCTCCAGAGATGGGGATTCAACCAACTCCCTGGAGAGTCTGTTCATATGTTTGAGAACCCTTCCAGTAAAGAAGTTCCTTCTGATGTCCAACCTAAACCTCTCCTGGTGCAACCAGAGGCCATTTCTAGGTATCTGTCTTTTATTTGTATTAGACATGGTTAGCCAGACTCTCAGGAATAATATTATGTGACTGAATTTATCATAAGAAACTGTCTCTTAGAAAAAGAGTAGATTCTTTACACATAGGAGTGTTCTAATTTTCATATTTGTGAATAGATGGTACCTGAATTAGATGGTTTTTCTCATCCTAAAAGGTGAAGCAGAATGAGGGAGGTGATTCTCCCCCTATAGTCTGCTCTTGTGAGACCCTATCTGCAGCACTGCATCCAGTTCTGGTGCCTCCAGCATAAGAGGAATGTGGACGTGCTGCAAGAGGTCTGTCATGAAGGTAGTCAGAGAGCTGGAGAACCTCTCCCATGGGAGAGTTGGGACTGTTCAGCCTGGAGAACAGAAGGCTCTTGGGAGACCTTAGAGCAGCCTTCCAATACTTGAAAGCTGGGAAGGGACTTTTGACAAGGGCTTGTAGTGATAGGACAAGAGGGAATGGATTGAAGCTTGAGGAGGGCACATTTAGACTGGAGATTAGGAAGAAATTCTTTCCAGTGAGGGTGATGAGACACTGGAGCAGGCTGCCCAGGGAGGTTGTGGATGCCCTCTCCCTGGAGGTGATGAATACCAGATTGGATGAGGCCTTGAGCAAGCTGCTCTAGTGGATGGTGTCCCTACCCATGACAGAGGGCTTGGAAATAGATAATCTTTAAGGTCCCTTCCAACCCAAACCATTCAATGAATCTTTGTGTTTTCATATTTGAGAGCTGAAGTGGTGTAGCTGGGTATCTGGGTGAGAAGACTGTGGAAAAAGGTGTATCATGTTTCTGACAATGCTCTTTGGAATCCTTCTCAAAACTCCTTTAAGTACTGACTTCATCCTACTCTGATGTGTTCTAGAGTCATTTAACACTCCACTTCTTTCAAAGGCAATTGCTTCTCTAAGCCACTGTGATACACTAGATTTATGACAGGAGCCCAGCACTTGCTAGCATTCAGAAACTGTGCTGTAATACAAATGGGTCTCTCTGAATACAGTGGCAGTGGCAAGGCAAGATGTTTGGTTTTCATGTCTCAAACTGGGAAACTAGTACTGGCATAAAAGAAAGCTGTGTTAAGGATTGTGTAGGAATAAAAAAGAGGTATGGGAAGATTTCAGCAGAACAGGAATGCTAATACTTACTGCCTAAGGTATATCAGTCTGGAGAAAATAGTCTGGTTTCTGTCAAGTTGACCAAGCTGAGAGCTGTCATGGATGAAAATGTCTGTGCAAGATCCAAGACAAAACTCCTGATTCACACTCTTGTGTCAGGGAAGGGAATAGTAGCTTTTAATTCAGCATACGAAATTACTGCCTCTGAACTTCAGATCACAGTGACTTGGGCATGTCATAAAGCAGCAGAGTATCTGAGGTGGGCAGGAACCCCTGCACCCCATCGAAGCCCTCACTCAGAACAGAGTCAGCTGTAACAGGGGGTTCAGGACTGTATTCACTTGGTGTCTGAATATTCCAAGAATGGAGACTCAGCTACAGAGTTTCTCACTGCTTGCCTAACCTCAGAGTACAAAAACTTTTTCCTTATGTGTGGAGGTTTAAGCCCACCTGGGACCCCCTGTCTTTTCCCAAGGAATGGTTTCACCCTTTTCCCAGGTTGCATGGTTAGACACTCCCACTTCCTGCTAGGATTTTGGGACTATAAGAGGGGGAACCCAGTCCCCCCCCTTCTCTCTCTCTTCTCCCTTCTCCGCTTCCCCTCGTGTCGGCAGGTCGAGCACCTGTTCGCGCTCTGTGCTGCTGCAGCACGTGTCTCCCTGCCGCCCTGTGTTAGAGCACCGTTAGCGTCTGCTGAAACTGGGACTGAAACTTTTTCGCTATAGGTCTCCTGCATCCTGCTTTCCAAAGCCAATCGAACTTCAGCTGCCTGCCACGGTTGTATATTTTTTTTTTCTTCTTCCCCTTNCCTTTTTACTTCCAAATCGTTTTGAGTCTTTATTGGGCTTTTGGGCTCAGGGTGGGGGCAGCTATCCTCAACCCAATACATTTAATCGGTAGAGCATGGGACTCTTAATCCCAGGGTCGTGGGTTCGAGCCCCACATTGGGCGCCAAAAAAAAAATATACAACCGCGGCAGGCAGCTGAAGTTCGATTGGCTTTGGAAAGCAGGATGCAGGAGTCCTATAGCGAAAAAGTTTCAGTCCCAGTTTCAGCAGATGCTAACGGTGCTCTAACACAGGGTGGCAGGGAGACACGTGCTGCAGCAGCACAGAGCGCGAGCAGGTGCTCGACCTGCCGACACGAGGGGAAGCGGAGAAGGGAGAAGAGAGAGAGAAGGGGGGGGACTGGGTTCCCCCTCTTATAGTCCCAAAATCCTAGCAGGAAGTGGGAGTGTCTAACCATGCAACCTGGGAAAAGGGTGAAACCATTCCTTGGGAAAAGACAGGGGGTCCCAGGTGGGCTTAAACCTCCACATTATGTTTAAGAGTATGCCCAGTCCTTCTTGTCCTGTCAGTGGACACCACTGAGAAGATCCTGGCTCTGTCTTTTTCATGGAGTCCCCCTGGGAATTCATTTGGCCATGTTAAGTTGTCTCAGGTCTCTGTTTTTGTGACCTTTATTCCATATATAAGGTCCTTTATTCCCTTAACTACCTTCATGGTACTTTGCTGAACTCAAGTGTCCATGGTTAACTCAGTTTTACTGCTTACACTGGGCTTCTAATTCAAATTAAGCTCCAGCTGTATATTACTTACACCAAGAGGGACTTAGTTTCAGAACCCGAAGTATTTTAAAGTGGCTTTGTTGCTGGTTTACTGTACATAGCAATGCTATGTGGGGCAAGTATTGACCATATATTGTATTAGCAAGACCTGAACTGCTCCAGTGTTCCTCAGAACCTGCATATACAGCTGACTTGTCGCTGTCACGTCTGAGCTGTTTCAGCAGGATGGCTGTTCGTGTAAACCCACTTATTGTACAGAAAGAGTTCATCAAGAAGGGGTTGACTGAGCATAACCAAGGCTTGATCTGTACTTGCACCAAAACTACACTGTTCTTGCCATTGTGGACAAGTATAGACATCAGTACCATCCACCATGCCGCTGTCCTGCACTCATTACTAGCAAGGACACTTCCTGACCATTTTAAGACCCTCTCCAGTTTTGGAATAAATGGAAATCCAGCATAGATGATTCCCTGGTGACTTTCTGCAGACACTGTGAATAAACTAGGAGTTAATTTCCTAATTTCATTTCACCTATTGTTTTACTTCTGTTAACTACCTAGGAGTGTACTTATCTCACCAAACCTCTGATCCTTTGAAATTAAATTACCCTTTCTTGGTGAACCAGATCAAAAAGAAAAGAAGAAAGGACCTTGTAAAGCAGAACTATCTTACCTTGTGCTGATTTTCCTGATTAAGCAGTAATAAGATTAATTTCCTCTCCCACGTGAATTATTTCATTGGGGTCCTTCCTGTTCTGGCAGCCTTTGGTTATCTATAAAGGGTGAAAAGTGATTTTGTTAACACTTTTGAGTGTTTCAGAGCTTGCAAAAAATGTGTTTCAAATGTAAATAGAGGCCTGCCACTAAGCTGATCAAAATGCTCCTCCCTTAAACTTATCATATAGTGCAAAAATGTAAAAAAAAAAAAAATCAAAGTGAAAAAAAAATCTTTGTTATGTACATCAGGGATTTTCCAAAGTTCATCTGATTGAGCTTTAATACAAAAATCTTTCTGAACAGCACCTTAATGCACAAGCAGAGCACAGCACCTAACTGTAGAGTTGTGTATCACGTGGAATCATGCAAGATCTTTGTGAGACAGACTCACACACACAGGTATTAGTGACGTTTTCTGATCCTTGCATTTCCAACATGTCACCTTTTAAAAATGCATTCCATGCTGCAAATCTCATAGTGAAATTCCAGTTCCTACCTTCCCTGAAGGTACAATTTATGCAACTCCTTAGATACACTTTGGAAAGCCCCAGGGATGCCAAAAGATCATCCAGTTCAACCCCCCTGCCAGAGCAGGATCACCTAGGGCAGGTCACACAAGAACAGATTCAGGAGAATTTTTAATGTCTCCAGAGAGGAGACTTCACAGCCTCTCTGAACAGCCTGCTCCAGGGGTCTGGCACCCTCACACTGAAAAGGTTTCCCTTACGTTCATGTGGAACCTCCTCCACTCCAGCTTGCACCCATTGTCCCCTGTCCTATCATTGGACATCACTGAGCAGAGTCTGGCTCCATCCTCCTGATACTGCGCTTCACATCTTTATAACCATAAGTAAAGTCACCCTCAGGCTCATCTTCTCCAAGCTAAAGAGTCTCAGCTCTTTCAGGCTTGTCCCACAAGGAAGATTTTCCACTTCCTTGCAAGCTGTTGTATATTCAGTTAAAATGAAGATATTTTGCACAGTCTGAGTTACAGTATGGTAGTTCAGCAAACCAGCACATACAGTTATATTTGGGGGCATTTTCCCTTTCAGGATGATCTGTGCTTATCACAGCATGATTATTTCATTCAGAGTTTAAAGATCCAGTCTACCCCAAGTAAATTATTGAGAAAGAGTTTGATCACCTGGGGCTTTGCAATTCAGTTAAAGAATTCTTCATTATCACCCTAAAGTAATGTCCCTGTAAATTGAAAGGTAATTTTGTCACATAAAGACTTCAATGTCGGGTTTTTTTGTGGGGGTGTTTTTTTTTGTGGTTTTTTTTTTTCCCCCTTTGGATGTAATCACTCAGGCTTGCATTACTCTTGGGAGTTTTAAATCGTTAATATAAGGTACAACTTCTGACTCAAGACAGCTCTCATAACTATAAATCTTTTCTATCATTAGGAAAAGTCTGTAACTTGAGCACCATGCCTAGTGATAGGTCAAGGGGCAGTAGGCACAGAATGGAAAACAGAAAATTCTACCTAAACATGAGGACAAAATTTTTCCCTGTGAGGGTCTGAAGCTCTGGAGCAGGCTGCCCAGAGAGGTTGTGGAGTCTCCTCTGGATGGATTCCAAGCCCACCTGCTGTAAGTTAACCTGCTTTAGCAGGGGAGTAGACTAGATGATCTCCAAAGATCCCTTCCAGCCATTCTGTGTTTCTGTGATTATTTCATCCAAGGAAGTACTAGAAAGCAGGCCTCTCCATTTATCTTTTTAACACAGGGTAATGTAATATAGCAGGATAAGTTTTCAAGAACTGAAATAACTTGTGAGACCCTATGAAATTTGTAATAGCATAGAATTGTTTAGAAGAGCAAGAACTGTCTGGCTTGCAGAATGCCTTGTTTGATGCTGCAGGCTCAACAAAAGCCTGATGAATGCAATTCCTTGTAGTTTAGTTCTACTTGGTACAGTTGTACTTGGAGTACTTTTCTGAAGCATTTCAGTGAACTGAGCTACACAACGGAAAAAAGTGTGATACATTCACAACTGTTCTTCCTAAGCCTCTATTCTGTCTCACTACTCTTTTTTTCTACTGAAGATTATGAATAAAATAATCTCAAATTGCTAATGTATCTCAGACTTTAAAATAAAATACTTTTTCAGTGCCAAGAGCAAAACAAAGGAATGAAACTTTAACTACATCTATATAATCAAGCTGCTACTAATAATAATTTTCTGAATTTGATCAAATTGGAATATTTTCAGTAAATTACTGGGAAAAACAGGGCTCCACCTCTGTGTGTTAAAATGCTCCTAAAAATGCTCCGTTTTGCAGAGAGTTTTAAAAAATAAGTCAGTTGCACAGTTAAAAAAGAAATCACTGGTTCTGATCTTTTGATGTTTTCACCATAAATCACAGTATTATCCTTTGTTTCTCCTTCCAGTGTGTAAAGACTAACACAAAATCCCATGCTTAAACTCTACCCAAAATAAAATGCTTGCTAGTGAGGGTTGAATAAAGAAGTAGATATTTGTATAGGTTAACTTAGGAAACCTCTGTGCTAGGTACAGATTTGTCTTGACCTTTTCTCAGGCAACTTCTAGGAACACTTTAACAGTTTGAAAGTACAGAATATGAAGCTCATATTTGCAGATTCATCCCAAAGTTGCTGCCAATAACAGCTAAATATTACTGCAAGTTCAGTGGGAATGTCATTTAAGAGTTTGAAGACCATCAGACTCATAGAGTATCCTTTTCTTGGGATAGAATCATAGGCTATTCTGGGCTGGAAGGGAGCTCCAAGGGTCATCCACTCCAACTGCCTCTGCAATCATTAGGGCATTCTCAACTAGATCAGGTTGCCCAGAGCCTTGTTGAGCCTCACTCTGAATATCTCCAGGGATTAGGGCATCAACCACCTCACCAGGCAACCTGTTCCAATGTTCCACCACCCTCATGGTTCAGAACTTGTTCCTAACATCCAATCTAAATCTGCTCTTCTCTCCTTTCAAACCCATTGACACTGCAGACCTTTGGAAACAGTCTCTCTGCAGCCTTCTTGCAGCCCCCTTCAGGTACTGGAAGGCTGCTGTAGGTCTCCCTGGAACCTTCTCTTCTGCAGGCTGAAGGACCCCAGCTCCCTCAGCCTGTCCTCCTAGCAGAGGTGCTTCAACCCCCTGATCATTTTCATGGCCTTTCTCTGGACCCACTCCATCATGTTCATGTCCTTCCTGTATTGAGTGCTCCACCTTCTTTCTTACATATTTGCAAAGGTGAAGAGTGAGATCAGTCATAACACTCAATAGGTGGCAATTTTTGAGTCCTGTGTTTATTAATTCAGCAGCTTGTAGAAAACCAATGTGCAATATCCAAGGAGTAGGTCTCTCAGATCTTATGTCACATATTTCCCGTCAAGCATATCATACAATGTTAGGCGTTGGAAGGGAACTTGAAGGATCATTGAGCAGGATCACCTAGGGCAGGTCTCAGGGGATCTGTAAGTGGTCAGGCACTTTCACAAAATGGGGGCGGTGGTAGGGGGATGGGGAGAGGTTGGAATGGATTTCTTGCCATCCTGGTCCAGTGCTCCAGCATCCTCACAGTAGAAAAGTTTCTCATCGTGCTGAGGTGGAGCTTCCTGCATTCCTGCTTGTACCCATCGTTCTTTGTCTTGTTGCTAGGCACAGCTGAAAAGAGCCTGGCACTTTCATCTTGACACCTACCCCTGAAATATCTATAGCTATTATTAAGATCCTCTATGCATCCTATACATAAATACATCCTAGTTGATATCAGTGGCTACAACAGGTGTGACCTGTGTCAGCATTTTCCATATAGAGCATACATACAGAGTTTGCATAGAAATATGTAAAGTGGAAAGATAAAAGGAGGCTCAGAGAAGAGTTCACACAAGTCCAAGCTTAGCAGGTTACAAACTGGTGGTAGGAAAACCTAAAGGTACAATGGTAAATATTAAAAACACAAAGAAAAACTCTTGCTCTAGGGTCCAAGGTACAACTATTGGATGCTTTGAGAGTGTCATAGAGAAGAGTAATTTCTGAAAAAAAATCTTTTTTTTTCCAACAGCTGATCCAGCAAGACCAAAGAAGGGTTTTTTTGTGGTCTCCAGCTCCAAACACAGCAGAGATTTTGGTTGGCAACATGCTGCTGAACAGGGAGAGCAGCTAAAGAAACATCAAGGAATAAGTAATCTTATTTATTCCTATCAGACTGAGAGGTTTTCTAAACAGCAGTGGTGTTTTGCAATACATCCAGATAATACCAAGCATACTCTGGCTTTTATGTTAATAAATAAACAAACATAATGTGCAAAGTAATGTGGTGTGCTAGTAGTATTTAAGGATTTGTTCGGTTTTCTATAGTGCTGTTTCAGAGGGAAAAAAACCCAGACAAACCAACCTGACCCAGTAACTCATGATCCTATGTTTTAGGAAATAGTTTTCCAAATGAACTGTGATTCCAGATCTGAGTCACACTAATCACAGAACCTTAGGGGCTGCAAGGGACATGAAAAGATCAAGTCCAACGCTCCTGGCACAGCAGGATCACCTACTGCAGGTCACACAGGAATGCATCCAGGAGAATTTTGTATGTCTTTGGAGAAGGAGAATCCACAGTCTTTCTTGGCAGCCTGCTCCAGGGCTCCCGGGCTCTGGCACCCTCACAGTTTTCCCTTGTGTTCATATGGAACCTCCTCTGCTCCAGCTTGCACCCATTGCCACTGAGCGGAGCCTGGCTCTGCCCTCCCAACACTACCCTTCACATCTTTATCACCATGAATTGCTGGCTCATGGTCATCCTCTGTGCATCAGTACTCCCAGGTCCCTTTCCAGAGAGCTCCTCTCCAACAGGCACTCCATTCTGAGGCAAGAGTAACTGTGAGTTAATGGGCTGCTTTGGCCAGTGTTTCGGCCAGTGTCTGTTTCAGCCAGTGTTTTGCAAATCTGCTTTTGCCAAAGAGCATCTAATTGTGGAGACAACCAGAGATCAGTGAAAAGAGCGACCTCTGCCTCTCATGAATGACTTACCTGCAGTGATGAAATGTCTTCTCTCCCTGGAATCTGACTCGTTCCTTTCTCTGTGTGTGCCTGTTGCCTGTGCTGTGCAAAAAACAGTAACAAGCTTTGACATTATCTCCACCACTTCTGTGTTTCTAAAATTACAGTCCACTTCTGAGGTTTTTTTTACCCCAGACTTTATCAATTAGGTTGTTCTTTTAACCTTTTATTCCTCCTTCCTTTCTGTTCTTTCTAATTCCACTTGTTGTATCACAAAGGCTTTACTGGTTCCTTCCTAATGAAATACTTTGGTGAATTTTAAATTTATGGTGAGAGCATTGCAGATCTCACCTTGACAGATAATAACATAACTGTGGATTATGTGGATGCACTCAATTTGGAATGTTTGCTTGTGTGGTTTTTTGGGGGATTTTTTTTTTTTTTTTAAACTGTGAAAAGAATTGATCAGAAAGTCACATTTTTATTGTATCAGTTTTATCTTCCTTGGAAATCACCAAGCAATTAAAACAAGAACCAAGGGTAAGTGAAATATTTTTTTTCAATTACCTGCAGGGAAAAGCATTTTTCTTGTAGATGCAGTGTAGATAAAAACAAAACGTCTGATTCTGAACAGCTATGATCTCCATAGTGACAGGAAAGGTAGTTTGGAAGGGATAGTTTATTCTTTTCCAAGTCACTCTGTTTGGTAGAAATGAGAGGGAAATGGTCTCTATTTACTTACAGAGGAGATCCTGAAAATATCTTAACTGCAAAATTGCCAGCTTAGAGCTGTTGTGATTAAGCCTGCAATAGAAAAGAGTCCAGGGAAACCTTGTAGCTATGATTCAATATGCAAAGGAGACCTACAGGGAGGCTGGGGAGGGCAAGGATTTGGAACTGGAGCAGGGTAGGTTTAGGTTGCATGTCAGGAGGAAGTTCTTCACAATGACAATGGAAATACTAGAACAGGCTGCCCAGGGGATGGACATATTCAAGATCAGACTTGTGGCTGTGGGCAGCCTGCTGTAATTGTGGGTGTCCCTACTGAGTGCAGGGGTGTTGGCCAAGGTGACATTCGAGACTCTCTTCTAATCCAGTGCAATCTCCAAATTTGTTATTATTGCTTCCCACACTATATTCCTGCTATCCTGTCATGCCCATTTGACAAATATGCTGCTGATTAAGAGGCCTGAATATGAAATGTTGCTTTTGGATTTTCAAAGGGGAATTTATCAGTTGTCTCATCCCATGTTTGTTGGGAACCCACATATAATCTGTGCAGGGTACCTAAAAGATGCAAGGGGCTGGTGTTACCATCCCTGTCAAGGAATTTAAATACGCTCTGTTGCAATGGGATCGACTCTAATCACTGAAATTCAGGGAGGTGCAGAAACAATGCTTAATGATTCATCAGTGTTGAAAAGTAGGCACAGCTGCAAATGTGCATTCATCTCCTCAGACTGAATTGGGGGAGTCTGCTGTACACATCCAGGCTCCTGTTGGTTTGTTTCCTCTAGGAAGTATTCACGAAGGCGCCAACTAATCCAAATGCTGTTTTCCACTGACTCCCACTTATTCTAGATCCTCATGCAACAGCAGCCTCAAATGTGTCCAAGGTGGTATTTTTGGTTCATGTTGCCATGGTGAATCAGAGGCGGACAACCAATTTCCAGACACTTCTAGAAATTAGTGAATTTCTGCTACAAGGATTGGCTGTGAAACTTTGTTCCCACCTGTATTCTTTTTTCTTCCTATGCGTTGCTGGAGATTGGAACAGCAAAATACCATTCTTATAATGAACAAAAACCCCACCTTAAAGTGTTGTGCTTCACTAAGCAAAGACCCCAGCAGTGTATAGTGACATGAAAAGAGAGCAAAAGACAAGATTTGGATCCCATCTCTGATTTTTGTATTTAAGGTCTCTGCATGCATAGTTCATAAATGGAAGCAATAAAGGAGCGTTTACTGTATAAAAAATGTTTCTAGGACACCTAAATCTTTTTTCATCAGAAAGGACTTAAATGGTTGGGATCTGACTCTCTTGGGAGTGTCAGAGTTTATTCTCCCCAAATTTCCTTGGATTTAGATCTATTTTCTTACCTTCAGCTGCTGTTTTGTATTTCCTACTGTGGTGGTTTAGCAGTTATCTGCACCCCCTCCACACACACACACACTTTGAAGATAACCCAGACTAGGACTCAGTCGGCTGGAAGTTAAGGAATGAAGCTTTATATTTATAGCAATGCACAATAGACAATTTACAATGTATAACAGATATTTACAGATATATACAGTGAAAAGGTAATTCAGAAACATCACACCCCTCCCAGAGATCAAAATCTCCGAGAGGATTCCACCACCCCTACTACCTTCCCCCTGTCCCAGTCTTATCTCACCATCTGTTAATGTAGCAGATAGGTGAAGGTAGGTCAGCTGGGGGTTAGCAGTAGGAAAAGAAGTTAGTGGAATTATTCAGAATCAGCTACAAAAGGAAAAAAGCCATGCAGGAGCAGCCAAAGCCCCAGAGTGGTCAGAAACAATCTGACTTATCTATATTTGGGTTACAACTCTTAAAACATTTTTTTTATTCTTTCTCAGTAAAGCTGTGAGGGAAGTAGCATCATCAGTGCTTTCCTCTCTCAGCCTATAGTCTAATTTATAATTCAGATCCTCCAATTAGTTCAAACCAGCACAATCCACCCCTGTCTACTTCACCCAGAGGTTACTGAGAATTATCTATCTAACCTAAAAAATATTTACAATAATGAACATTACAAACTCAGTTTGTTCCACATGTGTCTTGGATGTAGGTGATTTAAAAGCTCAGAAAACAGGAAACAATTTGTCTCTTCACAGATGAGATGAGACCAGGGACTCCCAGGTGACATTGTGTTTGTGCTCACGTACTGTAGATTCTCTTATGTTGGAAGCCAGGTAAAACTTAGAACAGAAAACTCGTAACACTGACTTTAAACTTTCTCAGCTAAGGTTAGATTTCTCTGTAGAATACACTGGATTTCACTATTCTCCTGCATTACCCAGTATGTATGACCAGGACCTTCTGCAGAAACCACCTCTTGGACAGGTTGCCCTTCACCTGAAGGAGAAAATACCCAAACAGTTTCCCTAAGAGATTCTTTTCACGTACAACAGGAACTCTGTCACCATCCACTGTTTGTACCGAATCTGACTGGGCAGGTCCTGCTCTCTTTGCAGAACCCCTACTGTTTACCATCCAGGTTGCTTGTCTTAAATGCTTTTTCCAGTTTTTGAAAGTTCCACCTCCCATAGCTTTTAGAGTGGTCTTTAGCAAACTGTTGTGGTGTTCAATCTTTCCTGAAGCTGGTGCATAGTAGGGTATGTGGAAGATCCACTCAATACCG
This sequence comes from Psilopogon haemacephalus, assembly GCA_013396835.1. Taxonomy (NCBI): domain Eukaryota; kingdom Metazoa; phylum Chordata; class Aves; order Piciformes; family Megalaimidae; genus Psilopogon; species Psilopogon haemacephalus. The sequence continues at coordinate 29,551 of VWZI01017283.1, read as the reverse complement.
TGCTCTTTGGCCCAGTTTTTCACAAGATTGTTCTTGAAATGAGTGCCATTGTCTGATTCGATTCTCTCTGGAGTTCCATGTCTCCACATGATTTGTGTCTCCAAGCCAAGAATGGTGTTACGTGCAGTAGCATGTGGAACTGGATAAGTTTCCAGCCATC
>VWZI01017283.1:0-28726 GCA_013396835.1 Psilopogon haemacephalus | reverse complement strand
CCTTTGAACATCCAGTTTAGAACTGGCAATCTAGGAGCTAAAAGCAATTGTGACTCAGTTCCAATCACTTCAGAAGCTGCTTTTGCTCCTTCATAGGCTGCTAGTATTTCTTTCTCTGTTGGGGTGTAATTTGCCTCTGAACCTCTGTAGCCACGTCCCCAGAAACCAAGTGGTCGTCCATGTGTTTCATATGGAGCTCTCTGCCAAAGACTCCAAATTGGACCATTGTCACTCTCAGCCATGTACAGAATGTTTTTAATGTCTGGACCAGATCATACATGTCCCAAGCCTACAGCATGGACTACTTCTTGCTTTATCTGATCAAAGGCTGCTTGTTGTTCAGGTCCCCACTCGAAATGGTTTCTCTTACGAGTTACATTATACAGTGGTTTGACAATTTGACTGAATCCAGGAATGTATAGTCTCCAAAATCCCACTGCACCCAAGAAAGATAGTGTCTTACTCAAATGAAGCAGTCTTTTAGCTAAAATGTGACTAATTATCTCCAAATGTTTTTTGAAATTTGTTTGTAAGTTAACTTTTATGGACAATGACTGGATAAGTGAAAACTGAAAATCATTCCTTTGAAGACAGAGGATTGCTAAGGAAACAGTGGTGCCTCTGACAAATGGACAGAAAGAAATCTCAAACATGAGTAAAGCAGTTTTGATTATTTTGTTAAAGTGGCTGTTAGTAGAAACAGAGATTGCTAAGGAAACAGTGGTGCCTCTGACAAATGGACAGAAAGAAATCTCAAACATGAGTAAAGCAGTTTTGATTATTTTGTTAAAGTGGCTGTTAGTAGAAATTGATTTGAGATACTTAGCTCTTATTGTCTTGCTTGCTGTAAAGTTGATTATTCTGGCCTTAATTGTGTCCTGTCATGTTTGTTATTGACATCATCATGGCTAAGCTTAGTCAATACTCACAACTGATTATCATAACTAAAAATAATTATACATGGTTAATTCATCTTATGTAGAAATCATGGAAGTAGTGAAATTATCATCTTGGTGAAATTTGAGTAGAAAACAGACATGGAATGAAGGTAAAAGTGTGAGGTTCTGTAAGTGAACATAGATGCATAGAATGGTTTTGGTTATAAGTGGCCTTAAAGGTGATCTAGTCCCACTCCATGCTGCCATGGGCAGGGACAACTTCCACTAGACCAGGCTGTTGAAGGCCTCATCCAGCCTGGCCTAAAGAATGTATATGAGAAATTAATTACTATGAGAGTGGTGAGAAATTGGAATGGGTTGTCCAGGGTGGTGGTGGAGTCCTCATCACTGGAAACATTAATGGTCTGGCTTGATGGGGCTCTGAGCAGCATGATTTAGTTGGGGATGTCCCTGCTGACTGCAGGGAGGTTGAACTAGCTGACCCCTAGAGATGCCTTCCAACTCAGTATATTCTGTGATTCTATGATTTGTAATTTTCCCTCAGATGATACCTGTAAGAGCAACCACTGTCAACTTCTTGGGCAAGGAAAGGTATTAGTATGTAGAGACTAAGAATCTTGTAATTAAAAAATATTTTATTAGTTCTAGTCATAAAAATGTGCTAATCTTGTCTCTCAATGTCTGTCAGATGAAGCCCTATAAACATTTATAGTCTCCATAACAGTTTTATAGTGACTCATGCAGTTGTTTAGCAAGACCATAGGGGTACAGCTGTATTGTATTATTTCAATCTCCTTTGACTGCTCCAGTGTATCCGACTGACCTGATTTTAGGTGTTTGGAACAGAAATGCATGCATCTGAGCAAAATGCTTAGATTGTGCCCACATGAATGTAGGAAAATACACTTCTGGAATATTGCCCACATGATACTGATGCTGTTTGAAAAATTCTGTTTGGCTCATGTTTTGCAAGGTGCTGTTTCTCACTGCAAGAGAGGGCATTAACAGACTGTTACAAGGTGTTCACATCCTTAATATTACAGCAGCTTAACTCTACTTTCTATGTCAGCAGAGAAGAAGAACCCCAGTAGCCATGCTTTTTGTTCTTTACCTTTGCAAGAGCACTTGTTCTTACTAAGCTACGTAGATAACCCAAGCAAAGATCTAGAGGTGAAAAAAAAAATGCCCAAATTTTATTTTTATAGAATGATAGAATGGTTTAGGTTGGAAGGGACCTCAAAGATCATCTAGTTCCAGCCCTCCACCATAGACAGGAACATCTCCCATTAGAAGAGGACACTCAAGGCCTCATCGAACTTGACCTCGAATACCTCCAGGGAGGGAGCAGCCACAGCCTTCCCAGGCAACCTGTTCTAGTGTCTCCCCACCCTCCCTGTAAAGAACTTCCTAATAACATCCGGTTTAAATCTCCCTTCTTCCAGTTTAAACCCATTACCCCTCACCCTCTCATTACAAGACCTTGTGAACAGTCCCCTGTGAACAGCCTTCCTGTAGGCCCCTTTCAGATACTGGAAGGCTACTAGAAGGTCTTCTCAAAGCCTTCTCTTCTCCAGGCTGAAAAGCCCCAACTCTCTCAGCCTGTCCTCATAGCAGAGGTGCTCCAGCCCTCTGATCATCTTTGTGTCCCTCCTCTGGACTCATTCCAACAGTTCCGTGTACGTCTTCTGTTGGGGGCTCCAGAACTGCACACAGTACTCCAGATGAGGTCTGATGAGAGCAGAGTAAAGGGGGAGAATCCCCTCCCTTGCCCTGCTGGCAATGCTGCTCTTGATGCAGCCCAGGACACAGTTGCTGTCTGGGTTGCACTCGCACACTGTTGGCTTGTGTTGAGCTTTTCATCCACCCAGACCCCCAGGTCCTTTTCCTCTGGGCTGCTCTCCAGCCGTTTGCCCCTCAGCCTGGAATTGTGTTTGGGATTGTGCCCACCCAGGTGCAGGACCTTACACTTGGCCTTGTTAAATTTCATGAGGTTGGCCTGGGCCCACCTGTCCAGGTCCCTCTGGATGGATCCCTGCCCTCTAGCAAGTCAACTGTGCCACACAGCTTGGTGTCATCTGCAGACTTCCTGAGGGTGCACTCAGTTCCTCTGTCCATGTCGCTGACAGAGATGTTAAACAGCACCGGNCATCAAGTCCATGTTTTTCCAGTTTGGTGACCAGGATGTCATGTGAGACAGTCAAAGGCCTTACTCAGGTCCAGGTAGGTGACATCAGTTGCCCTTCCCTTGTCCGCTGCTGTTGTGACTTCATCACAAAAAGCCACCAAATTTGTTAGGCATGATTTGCCCTTGGAGAAGCCATGCTGGTAACCACCAATCACCTCTGCTTTCTTTTCCATCTGCTGCAGCAGAGCCTTGAGGAGGATCTGCTCCGTGATCTTGCCAGGCAGAGGTGAGACTGACCAGTCTGTGTTTCCCAGGGTCATTCTTTTTTCCCTTCTTGAAGATGGGTGTTATATTTGCCCTTTTCCAGTCAGCAGGAACTTCACCAGTCTGCCATGACCTTTCAAATACAATGGACAGTGGTTTGGCAACTTCATCTGCCAGTTCCCTCAGGACCTGTGGGTGGATCTCATCAGGCCACATGGATTTGTTGTGCATGTTCAGATTCCTCAGGTGCTCACGAAGATGACCTTCAATTATAGTGGGCAGATCTTCCTTCCCCCTGTCCTTACTTTTTTCCCCTCTGGGACTTGGACATTGTGGCTGGAGCGCTTGCTGCTGAAGACTGAGGCAAAGAAGTCATTGAGCACCTCAGCCTTATCCATATGCCTTGTCACCAGCTCTCTATTTCCCTTCTTGAAGGGTCCCACAGTCTCCCTATTTTCATAGATACATGCAATGATTTGGTTTTGAAGCTTTAGAGATCATCTAGTTCCAGTTCTCCTGCCATGGGCAGTGACACTTTTCTCTAGACCAGGTTGTTCAAGGCCTCATCCAACCTGGTCTCCCCTATAGGGAGAGGCATCCATGACCTCCATGGGCAACCTTTTCAGTGTCTCACCAACCTCACTGGAAATAATTTCTTCCAAATAGCCAGTCTTAATCTGCCCTTCACAACCTTAAATTGATTTCCCCTTTTCCTGCCACCACAAACTCTTGTGAAAAGTCCCTTCCCAGCTTTCTTGTAGCCCCTTCAGGTACTGGAAGGCTGCTCTAAGGTCTCCCCGGAGCCTTCTTTTCTCCAGGCTGAACAGCCCCAACTTTCTCAGCCTGTCCCCACAGGTGAGGTTCTCCAGCCCTCTGATCATCTTATCTTGAAAGTTGTGGAGTCTCCATCCTTGGAGATCCTCAAAAGCCATCTAGACATCTGAAAAACATGCTTTAAGTGATTGTGTTATAGCAGATGACTTCCAGAGGTCCTTCCTAACCTCAGCCATTCTATGATTTTGTAACATTTTAATTAAAGTATCTTTTCAAGTTCTTGCATTCACAAAGGGTAAAAGACACTGGTGAAAGATGCTTTCTGTTCTATCAAGTTACTAAGTAAATTATTTTGACATTAAGCCTGTGAGTATTAAAGAAACTTAATTTCACAAATTGCTTTGAAAATCAGGTTTGGGAGGTTTCTGGTGCTGTTTTGCTTTTGTAGCAGATACCTTTCCCTGCTTGTTTTTTATAAATGCAGAAGGGATGAAGCAAACAGAAGAGTTTTGAGGGAGTTTTCCAGAGCAATCAGGGCTCTGATGCATGTTGCACTGTGATGCATAACCTCCAGTGCTATTTATCAAAGCAATGTTCAGTCTGAGATAAAGATTATTTATGCTTTTATGTGGAAACACTGAACCTTGAAGTATGAGAATCTGAACACAAAGAATATTTTCTCTGGTACTTTTCATTTGCTATTTGGGTTAATTCTTACAGAATAAACTGCTCTTTATGATTTGAGCAGTCAGTTTGATCTGAGTTCCTTGGAAGGACTTATAATTTGCATGCTGATTAATGTTTAATCACAACTAGTCATGTTCTTACAAGTCCATTTCAGGGTGAAGCATGTCTATGAGGAGGAAAGGCTGAGGGACCTGGGCTGTTTAGCCTGAAGAAAAGCAGACCTAGACATAAGGAAAAACTTCACTCTGAAGGTCCCAGAGCACTGTACCAGGCAACCCAGAGAGGTTATGAAGTCCTATCCTCTGGAGAGATTCCAAACCTACATGGACATTGCAGTCCTGGGCAAAGTGCTGTGAGTGACCTTGCTTGGATTACATGATCCCCAGAGTTCTCTACTGCTGCCCACCATGCTAGGGCTATGTGTAAAACTCTGTATAATTGCCCCAGTTAAGCCACTGAGAAGGATCTGAAATAAATGATAAAATCAGTTTAAATGACATTGAAAAGAAATATTTTGCCTTCCACAGGTATCTCTAGATAGTTAAACTACAGATGTTCAGTGGGCCTCTTCAGGAGCTCACTACATGTGCAGGTCACTGCTCTGTGATTCCTGTCACGGAGCTATTTGGCTAATTGCCTTGCTCTTCCTCTTCCTGCTGTGCCAATAGCTTGGGTGGAGTTCTTTAGTTTTTGTTGTATTACTTCACCTCACACTACTAATCACAAAACTGCAAGGATAAAGCAGTGATTGAGTTGAACTCAAAAGCTGAGCAGTGCCAAGCATTGATTTCAAGGCTTGTAGTAGCAGAATGTGATTTTCCAGTGATCAGAAAATATATCTGCAGCACTGACTGCACTCCATAAACTGCATGGCTATGTCTAGGAGTAGATTCTAACACTGCCCAGGTTATTTTGGACCTGTGAATATGTATGTATGTAAATACATAATTATGTCCAGTTCATCATGCCCAAAACAGACTTTTTCTTTGTAATCCCAGCATCTCAGGAAACACTTTGCTTTAAACTTGTTTGTATTAGCTAGATACATTATTAGGTTATTACTTCTCTTTCCTGAATATTATTATTTTCCATAAATTAATCTTGTCTGGAAAGACAAAATTATTTGGGTGATATCACTTGAGAAGAGAGCCTACTCAGGTTTGCCTTGTGGCCATTACTAAAGATATGAAATTCATTTAAAAAAATTTAAAAGCCCATCTTCATACCCCAAGGAAGCTCAAGAAGCAGATTGAGGAATAATGGATCATTATCAGGACTATATAAACAGCTTTTGTATTGATTAATCTATGTTACAACTCTTTTAAAGAGCTAATAATTTTAGTGCCAAATAAGGAAGAGATTGCAGTTTCCACTGAGGAAATGGCTGTAATTGTCATTTGGGTAGTGGATAAGAGAAGGTTATTAGACAGCATCCATTATTGTGATCCAGCAGTGAAGCTGCTGACCACAGAGGCCATTATGATAGAGTATTGAGCACTAAATTGCAGAGCATGTGCTGGCCTCTGACACCCACTCCACAAGCTAAAATAACAATAAAATAAAGGGTTACCATTCAGTTTACATTTCAGTATGAACTTACCTATTTTTGACTGTTCTCCTTGTTCCTTGACCACTTCTAATCACCTCATGCATATTTTGGCAGTGGTATAATTTCAGAAAGTTCTATTTAGGATGTGACATTGAAAAACTTGATTTTAATAGTTTAATACTGCTTTCCAAAATCAAGATTTATAGAAACAAACACTTAAAATGCATTCTCATTGGCAGATCTCACTTTTAAAGTCACTAGTGAGGAGACATGACACTTTGTTTTTAAAAGACTTTCTTTTTCTGAGGCAGCATTTGCTTGTGCATCTTCATAAAACAGCTTAGGTTGGAAGGGACCTCAGACATCACCTACTCCAACCAAGTCCATGCCTTGGGCAGGGGCTCCTCTCAGTGAGACTCGGCTGCTCAAGGCCGCATCCAACCTGGCCTTGAACACCTCCACAAACTTCCCTGGGCAACCTGTTCCAGAGTCTCACCACCCCTATACTGAAGAACTTCTTCCTTAAGAGCCAGTCTAAACCTGCTCTCCCTCAGCTTCAAACCATTGCCCCCTGTCCTGTCTCTAGACACCCTTATGGCAATTCCCTCTCCAGGCTTCCTGTAGAAATCCTTCAGGTATTAGAAAGCAGCTCTAAGGTCCCCTGGAGTCCTCTTCTCCAGGCCGATTAACCCCAGCTTCCTCAGCCTGTCCTCATAGCAGAGGTGCTCCAGCCCTCTTGGTAGTCACGTGCTCATTGGACACAAAATCTTACTGATCCCTCTTACCATGAAGAGTGAAACTTGATTAGAATTATTAATCCTCTGTGTTTGAGACCTGTATAAAACCTTCCACTATGATAATGAGTTATTAATAGATAATCTCTGTTTTATCTGTAATTAAGGAAAGAGAATTAAAATGTTGGAAAAGTTAATTTTTGAGTTAAGTTCCAAGCTGATAGTTCAAATCCTTTAAATTTCAGTAGTCTTTATAACGCTGTTTGTAGAAGAGTAGAATGAAAAGAGCATCTATCTACCTACCATAGCAGTTAACATTTAACTTTTTAATGTTCCTGTTCCTCCTCTCGTGAGACTCCACCTCAAATGGTGTGTCTTGTTCTGGTGTCCTCGTCATGAAAAGGAGAGACACAAAGATGATCCAGGGGCTGGAACACCTCTGCTGTGAGGATGGGCTGAGGGAGGTGGGGTTGTTCAATCTGGAGAGGAGAAGACTCTGGGGGGACGTTAGAGCTGCTTTCCAGTACTGAAGGGACCTCACAGTGAGGCTGAGAAAGACTTCAAGGGTATTTAAAGACAGGACAAGCTTGCTCAGGGAAGTGCTGAAGGTGAGGTTGGTCTTAAATAAGCTGGTCTAGTGGAAGGTGTTGGCAGGGGGCTTGGAACTAGATGATCTTTAAGGTCCCTTCTAACCTACACTCTTCTGTGAATCTGTGAACCTATGAAATTGTTTTCACTTTCCTTTGCAGTTGAAGAATTGGATATTTTGTGTCAGAACACTACTCTGGAGTTTAAACTGTAAGACAAACCTCTTAATAGATAAAATATAGACTAATTTTTTAGTTGTGTTTGTCTGTGTTAGACTGAAAATTAAGAACGTTTTGGTAGCTGTTTTTCCCAGAGATATGTAGAAAAGGTGTGTCTTCAGAAACTGTAGCATCAAACATTATGATATACCATTGACTAAAGGTATTACATAACAATAATGCCAGTATTCAGCAATGGAATTTAGATATGGCTGTGGTTTAGAGGTAACTTCACTTAGAGGGAATTTCTCATTATGTTTTATTTTCCAGAGCTACTTCTAAAAGCTTCAAAGCTTCCCTGCTGTGGGGTTTCCACCTTTCTCTCCTCCCTCCCTTTAGAAGATTGTTGCACTAGTGAGACTGCTCTGACTGTTGTTTTGGGTTTTTTTTTAATAGCATTCTCTCTGAATTTCTTTTTGTTGGATTTTTTTCATTACTGTTAGATTCAGCAGCTCTAAATACTTCACTGACCTCACTGGTATCTCAGACTCTCCAAGGACTGCTATTGGAAAGTCACGCTACCATTATAACCCCTGATTTATTGCTCAGTGGAGCTCTGTGTTCTCTGGTTCTTTTAATCTTTCATTATAGGTAAAAATCTTGGTCACCTTTGTTACTCTGCTTTGAACTCCATCATTTTATTTATTTATTTCTGAAATGTTAATCTCAGAACCGAATATTACTTTTGATGCATGTTTCCATTGAACTTGAAGAAGAATTCATTAGTAAAACCACTTGAAATCACTTCAGTTGCAGGAGCACTGGCCTGAGTATTCTAAGCATTCACTGAAGCCAAAGCAAAAATCGTTAGTCTTGATGTCTTGCTTCATCATGTCTGTGACAGAAAAGAAGGCTGGGGTACATAAGAGAAGGTTGAGTTGAATATTTATGATTAAAGATATATTTATTGTCTTTTAGCATTTAAGTAATTGGAGATGTCTAAAATTCAGAATGACAGCTAATACAGATATAGAAAGAAGGTTTTCAGATGCAGGCTTCTGGAGAGTGTCATTTTTTTGTATTATTTCCTTCATATAACCACCAAATAAAATGAGTAGCATTCCTGTTCCACCAGTTGAAATTTGATGGAGACTTCCCTGCTGTCACAAAAGTGAGCTGGGTTCTGACTTTCTTGTTACTCAAACATGACAAATGCTTCGTTTGAAAACTGTCAGTTGACTTCCAGCAGAAAATGAAAGGGAAGAAAGCAAGCAATAAAGCCACTCCTTTCAGTTGTGCTATTCTTGATAAAACATAGTGGCAGAACTGGAAGAAAACAAGTTGGTCATGTTTGTACCCAGGCAAGTGCAGCTCTCCTTTCGTCTACGTGACAAATCATTCCCACATTCCCAGTCAAGTTTGTATATTCTCTAACATGTGTGTTAGAGGTTGACATTATCTACAGAAAAATGCCTACAATTAGGGCTGTCCTACGGTGAGGAAAAGTACATCAGCATGCTACAAGTTGAGAAATATGCAGGTTTTTAGGATTCTGCTAGTGGTTTTGGTGATGAGTACCTGTCAGCCTCCTTTTTCTGATGGCTCTCATGTGCAAGTGTCATCCACATTAACATCTTTATCTCTATATATGGGCACCAATTAGATGGCTACATTTACTCTGCAGATGTGGTTGTTTATTGTTTGCCTAACAAACCTTGTTTGCCACCAGTATGTGACCCTATGCTGAGGATGTTATATTAATTTTGAGTTGTTCTTGGTGCAGAAATTCCTGTTGAGTTATATTAATCTAATGTCTGCAGAGAAGAATCTCATTTTATAAAGATAATAGAAAAGTCCAAGCCCTCGGGAGATAAATCCTGAGATAAATAAGCATTCAGACACATGCACCTTGTTTTACTTGGTTGATTCTCTGGTGGGACTGAAGAGTTGTCCTACAAGGTGACGTTCATGATTCCATTCTCACAGTACATCTGCCCAAGGTTTCTGTGTGACCCAGCAGGTTCCCATTTGCAAACATTCTACAGTCCCCATTTGAACTTGACCTCAAGCTGACTTTGACATGGTAATTGCTAGAAGAGAGCCCAAGCTCGACACGGTGAATTACTGAACTGTATCCATAGTTTGCTATGTGTTGTTTAAACTAGCAGGCTGCACTGCTTACAATGCTTCACTGATATATTTGAAAAAGTAATTGGATAGTTCTAACTGTGTAAAATTGCTTCTACAAGTGTGGCAATGTGGTACACTGCTGCTACGCAGGTTTTAATCAACTCAACATTGGGTTCATTTGGTTACTAATCTCAGATGTCTCTGCTTCATTTTTCTATTATAGGAAGGAAGTTTCCATAAATATTCAAGACATACTAAGTAAAAGTAATTATTTAAGGCTTAGCTGGGAGAGTAAGCAGTAGAACAAAAAGCTATGTGAGTTGAAATAGAGGGGTTTTTTTAAAGAATTTTTTTAAAGTAATTCTTTGGATATAAGCTAGATTTACAGGAAAGCTGTGGATAATCAATATTTGTATGAAGGCAATACAGAATCCTGACTTATTTACTTGGAGTAGATGCATGCTCCAAGAGTCACCTTGTACAGAGAAGATGAGCTTTAATTACAATAAAACATCTGTTCCTCTTACAGAATAGAAATCAGCTTTTTAGAAATCCTGGCTTTTTTTCACTCGCATTCTTTAGATATGCTTACAGTTTTCAGAAGTGTTTTCAGAAAAAGTTGTCAGCAACTTCTTTTTGGTGATACAATCATCCCCACTGTGGGGTTGAGCTGAGGGGTCAACCTGTGATCAGACAGTGGGCTGCAGGAAACCTGGCAGCCTCAGTGCTGCCGGTTTAGTTGGCCTAGCCATCATTCTTCTGCTTGGTTTCTTGAGCAATGTTGTGGGGTTGGCTCCCCTAATGTAGCTGTTCTCCATTTTCCATGGGAGAGGTTGTTGCTTTTAAACTGTCCCTGGAACTGAGGAGTCAGTTCTGGGTTTTCTACATCACTCTCTCTAGCCTTGCCATCTCCTCATGCTGTGAGGTTCCTGTTGGCCCTGCCTGCCTTTCCCAACCTGTCCACAGCACAAGAGCCTGGTTCAACCCAGCCTGGGACTCTGCGACCCAGGCTCGGCAGTACTGTGGGATGCTGGTCCCCCCAGCCTCACTGATCCTCACCCCTGACTACAGGCTGGGAGCTCACTCATCTATCTCCACAGCAGTGCCTGACTACCCCAGGCTGTAGCTAATCCGGTGCCTTGCTCTACCCTTATCCTGGTATGGGATAGCACAGCCCAACCTCAGTCCATTCTCATGGCTATGAGGTTGTATCTCTGGTCCATCATCTCCAGCAGCAGACTCTGCTTCTTTGCATTGGTGCCAGGGGACAGGCCCTGCCATGCAGCCATGCTAGAGCTTCCAGCTCCCCTGCCAGGGGCCCTGACAGGAGTTGGCTTTTTTCTGCATCTTCCTACTTTTTTTTTTTTGTAAATTGCTACCTTAAAGTCTTTTAAAAGTTAAAAAGAAAACTGCTGGAAAGAAACTGAGAAACAAAACTAAGGTATTTGCCCTGTTCACATGCAGAAAGATTTTTCACTGCTCTGATAAGTGATAGCAAAGCCATTTACTGTACCAGTTCAACACAAAAATCAAGTTTAATTAGCATGCCCTTATTATTTTTTTTGTTTTGTTCTGTTTATTCCTCGAGGTTCTTTCCCACAGCCAGCAGCAACACAGTGTTCCATTCCTGTCCCCAAGCAGTGTCCATTCCAAGCACCCCAAGGCAGAGGCTGATCTCCTGCAGGAGAGTCATGCAGCCTTTTCTTGGAATTTGTCTCTTTTCTAGGGCCTTTGTCACCACTTTGACAGTTTTGCTGCCTTTGCCTTGTTCTTGCCTTGAGGATTCTTTTTTTCTTCTGCCTTCATGGTAATTAAAGTCAAGCAAGTCAAGTCCTACCTTGGATGAGAGAAGATGAGAGCAGAGCAAAGAGGCTTAGACATAACTCTTTTCTTTGTTCTCCTCTGTCAAAGAAGAAATTACTGTATGGCTTCTACTCTTGCTGCGTCTTATATTTGTAACTGTGACATCTATTAATTACATGTTGTGTTATAACAGTTCTTTCCTTTTTAAAACTGTTCATATTTTCTTCCATGTTTCCTTTGCAATGTAACTTTTTGATTTCATAATTGCAGACTTGGAGATTCTCTTGTTTTCACTTGAAGCTTGAGCTTAATATTTTTACCTGAAGGGTATATAGGAGACATATCATGCATGACAAATATATTAACTGTATTTGATCCCAGTAATGGAAGCTGAAGTTTATCCTATTAAAGTTAATGGAAATGTAATGATTTATGCCAGCTGTGAAGATCTATTTGGTTATATTTGCTATAGAAAATCCATTTGTTTGGTGAGATGACAAGTTTCTTTCTTTTTTTTTTTTCCCCAGCATAATTTAAAAATATTTATGAAACTGGTTATTAATTCTTAATATGTAAGCATTTATATTTGGAGGATCATTCATAGTGATGTTACGTTGTGACTACAGTGAGACTGCTGCTTTTACAGGCTCACAGTTTGTCTGGCTCTGCCTGGTTGAGGTCTACAATTGCTCCAGTTTACTGCTCCAGTCTAGTTTATCGAGAGGTGATAGGCACTGCCTGGTTCAGGGTCATTCATTTGTTTTGTATGCAGGGAGTTGTGACTGATGGAAAGTAGCTTCAAAGCATTGGCTTAGATTTCATCGCTTTGAGAGGAGGAGTCAGCAAGCATGAGGCTGCTTTTCCATATATCTGATTCCAGAGGAGCTGTTGTTTGTTGTTAGAGATTTGTCCTTTTTTACTGATAACTCTAAACTGTTTTTTTCTTGCCAACCTGTAAAGATCAGCAACATCAGCTGAACAAAGGAACCCTTTGCTGTGCTTAATGTCGTATTTTGCAGTGACCTACTCCTTGAGATGATCCTTAGTTAAGGCTTCTAGGAGACAGTGTTTGCCTTCTTCCTTAGTTTTCTTCCCTGGTTAAACCTGTTCTGGCTGACATTTCACCAAATGGAACTTCTGCCCAGGGTTCCGTTTTGTGCAGAGGAACAGTGTGCACTTTTCTGTCTGTGCTGGTTTAACATTTGGTGTTCCATTTCTGCCTTTATAGTATGGTATGACCTCTTTTCTGTGCTATATTTTGTCTGTCCTTGTGGACTCCTTTCCTTTACTTTGGTGATATTTCACTGTACTTTATTCTCAGTCCATATCTAGCCTACTGCCTATTTCCAGTGGAATTCAGGCTTCTTATCTGCAGGCCGAGCACTGTTCAGCCTATAAATTTCATTTCTCTTAACATTTTCTGCTAAAGTACTGCATTTTGAGAGTTACTTTTTGATTTGACTTCACACAATTTTAATTTTTAGCCTTTTGAAGAAATGATCTCCATGTTCAGACAAGCAAATTGCTAAGAATTTTCAAGCTTCACTTGAATCTATTGTAACAAGCCTTTATACTTGCTAAATTTGAGTTAGAAAAGTCCATTACCTCAAGTGTGGAGTTTCCAAAATATACAAAGCTCCCTCTTTGGTTATGTGTGGAGCAAAATTACTGTCTGCACAGACAATCAAAGCACTTTAAGAGTGATTTTGTAGTGTTTTACAGTGATTCTGCTAGTGTCTTCCCATTTCTTCCTATGCTGTTGTTTGTTGGTTTTCTTTTTTTTAAAGCACAGAGTCTGGTCAAAGACCTGTATCTAAAGGATCCCTCTCTTTCTGCTCTCCCCTGGTGAGGCCACATCTGGAATATTGTGTCAAATTCTGTACCACTCAGTTCAAGAAGGGATCTTGAAGGGCTGTGTTCGGAGGACAGACCGAGGCTCTGTTCAGTGACATCCAATGATAGGACAAGGGGCAATGGGTGCAAGCTGGAGCAGAGAAGGTTCCACATGAACATAAGGGAAAACTTTTTCACTATGAGAGTGCCAGAGCCCTAGAGCAGGCTGCCCAGAGAGGTTATGAAGTCTCCTTCTCTGGAGACATTAAAAACCTTGTCTGGATGCATTCCCATGTGACCTACCCTAGGTGATCCTGCTCTAGCAGGGGGGTTGGACTGTATGAACTTTGGAGGTCCTTTTCAATCCCTAACATTCTGTGATTTTTTTTTTTTTTTTAATTTAACTTTTCAGATCTCTAAGTAGTAGAATAATAGAATGGTCTGGGTTGGAATGGACCTCCAAAGGTCATCTAGTCCAGCATCCCTGCAGTGGCTAAACACATCCTCCACTAGATCAGGTTGCTCAAAGCCTTGGAAAACCTGACCTTGAATATCTCCAGGGATGGAACCTTAACTGTCTCCTCTGGCAACCAGTTGCCATATTCTGTCACTCTCATGGTGCAGAACATGTTCCTAACATCCAATCTAAATCTGTTCTTCTCTCATTTCAAACCACTGCCCCTCATCCTATCACTGCAGGCCTTTGCAAACAGTCCTTCTGCAACGTTCTTGTAGGCCCCCTTTAGGTTACTGGCAGGTCTTCCTGGAACCTTCTCTTCTCCAGTCTGAACAGCTCCAGCTCCCTCAATGTCTGAGGTTAGTCTGTTTGACCAAGATGGCTTTGATTATAGTCTATATATAATCTGTCTAGTGTGTTATACACAGGCTCTTAGCCAGAAGGTGGAATTAAATTAAATCACAAATCATATTTCAGGATGAAAATTGTATAAATTCTGCACAGGATATGTTTTCATTCTGCTAATATGATTATAGCATTTATTACTCAAATACTAGGTGCTACTTCTTCCAAAAAATGGTATTTTAACATATTTTATGTGATTTCAGTGCATCTGTGAAGGTGAGATGCTTCAGGATGTATTAAGAGTATTAAATTTAAGAGGAAAGTGATCTATTTCATCAATTGCCAGCTTCCAATTATACTCAGATAATTAATAAATTAATCCTACTGCAGGGCTTCATCTGAAATCTTGGTCCTCAACAAGGACATAATGCAAGTTTAGATGCAGGTGGTGTCACTAGCCTTGAAAGGAGAAAAAAAATTCAAACTTTGAGGTAAGAGAATGCTCATCAGTCTGCCAGATTTAGATCTCAGAGGCTACATAAACTCTGACTAGACATTACCTATTGACTTGCTGAACATGGAGGTGATCCCTGGATCCTGTCGAAATTAGGAAGCTTCTAGACAGACGTTCCATAGCTTACTAGTCCAAGTTGGCTTCCAAGAAAGGGCTTAATTCTTTGATCTGCCCAATTCACTCCCCTTCCCAGACAAAGTCTTAGGAAGACTTAGATCTGTCAGCACAAATCGGTGTGAACCCAAGCAGTCACTAAAAACTGATTTTCTCCTACTTGATGTTTAGACCTTTGTATGCCTATGAGCAAATCTAAGACCTTCTAAAGAGGAGTGTTCCTTTCCTCTGGGTATATCTTAATGAAAATAACCTCTTACTTTTAAAGAAAGAGATTGCAATCTTCAATATCTGTTCAAAGGGTTGGTTGGATGTGTTTGATCTGGATATTCATAAAAAAATATATCATCTTTTTCCCACTAATGACTGAGATTTGCAGTAAATGAAGTATAGTTCTTCAGTGGCAGTTTGTTCACTTTGCGTTGGATTTGAGAGATCCTGCAAGTGCAATCACATTAAAAACTGGGTTTGCTCAGAGCTGATTGAAAGTTCTGCTGGTAATCATTATGCTATTCTTTACTTTTTTTTTCTTTTTAAATCTTAAGTATCTCATTAAAAGGCAGATTTTTCTACAAGAAGCGATTTTAGGTAATGATGAGCCACTTAAAATTATTCCAGAATCAGCTGAGTTAGTCAGTGGATAACTCCACACATTTTTGTACCAGTGGATGCTGGTCCTGAGACAAATAGAGTCAAGGAGCATCTAAAGGTAGAGCATCTAAAGGTAGATGCTGGAAAGCAGAGGTGGTGAGGCTGTTTGACCATTCCATGTATATGTCATTACCAGACTCCAAGAGAAGACATTAATTTTACAGATGAAACAAACTTTGGGGTAAGGAGTATGAAGTATGAAGGAGACATAAGTCCTTGGAATCCTCGTAATGGAAATAGATTTTAGATGTTGGCTATATAGGGAGTTAATTGCAATGGTCACATTGAGTCTCAATGTTAGTAGTAGGAATTCAGTTCTGTGGCCCTCACTACAAGAAGGACACTGAGGTGCTGCAGGGTGGCTGGAGAAGGGCAACAAAGATGATGAAGGATCTGAACAACAGCACTGGTGAGGAGCATCTGAAGGAGCTGGAGTTGTTTAGCTTGGAGTAAAGGAGGCCTGAGGGGAGACCTCATTGCTTTCTACAACTGCCTGTAAAGAGGTTGGAGTGAGGTGGGAGTTGGTCTCTTCTCTCTAGTAACAAGAGATAGGACGAGTGGAAATGGCCTGAACTTGCATCAGGGGAGGTTTAGTTTGGATATCAGAAGAAAATTTTTGACTGAAACAGTTCTTCGACACTGGAACGGGCTCTCCAGGGAGGTGGTAGAGTCCCCATCCCTGGATATGTTTCAAAGAGGTAGAGGTATAGTTTGGAGGAAAATGGTTTAGCACCAGCCTTGATAGAGTTAGAGAATGGTTGGACTTGACAAGATTAAACATCTTTTGCAACCAAAATGATTTTAGGATTCTATGATTTTTTGAAGATTATGGCACAACTAGCAGCTGAATCTTCTTCAGTGCTTTTGTCATTAAAACTCGTCCATGTTTCTGTGATTCAAGGCAATGTTAACTACTGTGTTTTACACAGAGAAGCATATATTAGGGACATTAATGAGTATCATCTCTCCTGAGTCACTGTGCTGGTTTGAACTAATTGGAGGATTTGAGTGAGAAATTAGACTATTGGCTGAGAGAGGTAAATATAGTATGTCACTTCACCAGCGTTTTACTGAGAAAGAAAAAAAAGTTGTTTTTAAGAACTGTGCCTAAAACACTAGATATCAGATGGTTTCTGACTGCTCTGGCTGCAGCTGCTTCTCTTGCATGGTCTCCTTTCCCTTTGCCTTGGTAGCAAATTTTCAGTAAAACTATCTTCTTTCTACTACTAATCCCCCTGGCCGATCTACTTCAGGTTATCTGCAGCATCAGCAGGTGGTGAGATAAGACTGGGGAAGGGGGGAAAGGTGGTAGGGGGTGGTTGGTTACTCCCCTCTTGGAGATTTGGGTCTCTGGGAGGCGTGTGGTGTCTGTATTACCTTTTCATTGTATATATCTGTAAATATCTGTTATACCTTGTAAATATTGTGCATTGCTGTAAATATAAAGCTTCATTTATCAACTTCCAGTGTCCTGAGTTCTAGCTGGGGTTTATTTCAAAAGGTGGGAGGGCAGGTAACTGCTAAACCACCACAGTCACCATCTAGGTTTTTACTGAGCTTTGTTTTCCATTTGACATAGCCTTTGTTATTAGATTAGTACTGACTACATTTACAAAGCCATTTATGTTTGGTAACACAGAAATATGAAGGACAAAGACTAAGGCAAACCAAATAAATGCTTAAATAAATTTTACTGTTTTTTGGTATGAACATTCTATCTTAGAATATTTGTAGAAGACAATGTTTTGAGGCTGCAGCAATTGGTAGTAAAAGGTGAAATCTCTATTCTGTCTACTTCAATATATGTAGATAAGTAGTTCTCATTACTATAGCTAGTTTCTCCTGAAGAAAGAGACTTAAGAAAGATATCCCAAACTGTAGCAGAAATGATTCTCCTTCCCCAATACCTGTGGTTATTCTAGTGACGTTTGTGTATTTTTCTGCCTAGAATCATAGAATGGTTTAGGTTGGAAGGAACCTTCAAAGGTCATGTAGTTCAATGCCTCTGCTGTGACCAAACACATTCTCCACTGGATAAGGTTGGTCAGAACCTTGTCAAGCCTGACCTTGAATATAGCTCCAGGGATGGAACTTCAGCTACCTCCCTGGACAACCTGTTGCAGTATTCCACCACCCTCATGGTGCAGAGCTTGTTCCTAACATCCAATCTAAATCTGCTCTTCTTTCATTTCAAACCATTTCCCCTTGTCCTGTCGCTACAGGCCTTTGCAAACAGTCTCTCTGCAGCCTTCTTGTAGCCCCCTTCAGGTATTGGAAGGCTGCTGTTAGGTCTCCCTAGAGCCTTCTCTTCTGCAGGTTGAACAACCCCAGCTGCCTCAACTTGTCCTTGTAGCAGAGTTGTTTCATCCCCCTGATGATTTCTGTGGCCCTCCTCTGGACCTGCTCCATCAAGTTCATGTCCTTTCTGTGTTGAGGGCTGCAAAACTGGACACAGTACTCCAGATGAGGTCTCACCTGAGCAGAGGGGCAGAATCAGCTCTCTCAAACTGCTCTCAAGCATCTTTTAATGCAGCCCAGGCTGCCATTGGCCTTATGTGCTACACGTGTCCATTGCTGGTTCATATCCAGCTTCTCATCTACTGACATCCCCAAGTCTTTTTCTGCAGGGCTGCTCTTAATCTCATCATCCCTCAGCCTGGACTGATATCTAGGATTGTCCTGAACTGGGTACATGACCTTGCACTTTGCCTCATTGAACCTCATGAGTTTCTCCTCAGGTGACCTCTCCAGCCTGTCCATATCCCTCCAAATGACATCCCATCCAGGTCAGTCTCTGTGAACATCCTTGTTAAAAAGAAGTGCTTTGAACCTTTGAGCTAGCTTGATGCTGTGAAGAAAGTATTTACAGTGGAGTGCAAGCTTCTTTCTTTTCAGTATTTTTCTCTTTCAAAAGAACTACACTACTATAAATGAAATTTCTTGTTAGAGATGATGAAAAGGACATGACTTTCCCAGCCCTTATGGTGTCTGATACTTAGTAATGCTACAAGACAGGCTTTTGAAAGCCCTTAATGAACTCATTGCGATTGTCGTGAAAAGCAAGCAGACACAGAAAGCATGAGCTGAAGTTCCAATACTTGGACTTCAGACCAATACCTGTAGATAAAATTCTATGTTCTGCAGCAGGCCAAGGTGCAGTTCTTAATTAAGTCATTTTTCCTTGATGTGGTGGGGAAGGTATGGAAGACAGCAATCTGTGGAAGTACCAGGTCAAAACAGTGACCCTCACGGGGGAGCAGGGGGATGAAGGCATAGAAATTAGAAGCAGTGGCAAAGAAAAGTTTTTTTATTTGTCTTTTCTGAAGTTTACCATCTCATGGTATGGACAATGGTTGAAAAACTTGGTTAGTAAGATGTCAGAATTTCAGTTAAGTGAGGCTGTCTAGGAAGAATGAAGGCTGAGTCTACAGCTACTTAGTATATATATGTTCATGCAATAGAAACAGACTGCTCCAGCTGTGTATCCAAGTAGTTTGGAGAAGCTAAAAGCTGTTCTAAAAGATCTTGAGAAGTAAATAGCCAGGGATCACATTACTCTGAAAACTTTAGAGCCAAAGATTGTTCCCTGCTGAGCTTTCTCTTACAGACAAACCCTAGGGACCTAAGATGTTACTAGTGGTAAATTTCTACCTCAAGGTCCATTAAACGGTACACTGGAAGACTCTTCCTGGAAAAACAGCAGATGAGTGTCAGCTGAGATCACCTGGCTATTCAGGCAAAGTCTGCAGATGAAGAGGCTGCGAATCAGCTTTCAGGGTCCTCAGAAAGATGGCAAGAAGCAAAGCTTCAGAAGTACCATCTTGCATAGAGATTGAAAACATGAAGGGTGAGTAATCATCAGTGTTTAAACATTTAGAAGAGGGTCAGCTGGCTATCATGAAAAGTGGAGAAGAGGAACTTGAGAGATGTCCACAGCCAGCTATTTGCAGTTTCAAAGTGAATATAACCGGATCTACTCTGCCTGTTTTTCACTGACAATGCCACAGAAAATCCAGAAACCATTTCCAAAGCACTCATGATTTCCTTAGTCCATTCCTGCTAAGCAAAATCAAATGCTGGGCCACATTTAATTTACACTAATAGAAGAACCGTTCCTAATGAAGATAGAGGATAGAATCTCCTTCAGCTATGCTGGAAAGAAATTAAATCATCAATAAAATATTTTCTTCTGGGCATCTTTTCAATGAAATTTGTGAGGCATTAAGTGTAGGTTTGTTTTACATCATCACAATAACATTTTTCTTTGCTAAGACAAATAAAATCAGTGCCTCTGCTCTTAGGTTTTTATTTATAAATAGCTAGCATTTCTAATGTAATACATTTGTCAGGAACACCAAAAAGTATCTCTAGAACTCTAGCAGCTTTTTTTTTTTTTTTTTCCATACCACTGGGGATGAAATTATTGAAGTACTTCCCTGATAAACCTCTTTCAGGTCAGTGATCCATGACCCAGGAAGGGAGAATTTCCAAATGAGCCTAGAGCTTTCTGTCTGTTGTCTCAACGAGCACATTTGAAATAATGGTGAAGGTTTTAATATGACATTTGTGGCAAATCTGGAGTTATGTCAGGAAGAGCGCTGTGGAGAAACAACACAACACCAATATGGTTAGGTCGTAGCTCACTTTATTGCACTTCTACAGCTCCTTTTATTGCCAGTGTGCGAGGGGCATTCTTTAAATACTATAAGCTAATTGGTAAAGGGAACTGTCTGCGGCAGACAATAATTGGTTATTGCCCAAGTATTAACAATAACATTAATGCCTCTTTAGCTAGAAGCTTCTGGCTATGTTTTCCAGATGTAGGAACTGTCTCAGTGTGCACTGCTGTTTTCCTTCCCTCTGTTCCGGCTCCACTTTCTCCTCAAAGGCATTCTGCTGTGCTTCTCTTCAAAGGCATTCCTCACAGCAGGGGCTGCTCATCGCTATCAGGCTATCCCTTTTCACTTAGAAATTCCTCAACAGAGTTAGGCTGATCTTTTACAAGAGTAGCATAAGCAATGTTTTGTTTTGTCCTCTGTTTGGCCAACAGCTTCGACTGCCTATCTTCAAATACAAAAGTGAAGCTGAAAGTAGGGACCTTTTTGCAGGAGTAGTGAAGACAGTGAAGAAAATTAGGATGTTAAAATTCAAGACCAAATCTCTAAACAGAATTATTTTGCACCTGTATCAACTAAAGCCCTGTATTTCCAAATTTTTAAATTTCCAGGCTAACTAATGAATATATTCCAATAGATTTGGTTTTCTCCACTATCCCTTTCCTCCTTCTGGCTAGAGGAAGGGCACCCCTAATTCTGAACATAGCATGTAGGGTGTACGCAATGGTTGGTGTTGTTGTGAGAGGAGTTACCATTAGAATAATTGCAGTTGCTTTGAGGAGCTGAAGAAGTGACAGTTACTTTTCTGGCATTGCTGCCTCTGTTTCTGCCAGTCTGCAGTTCCCTGACTCTCTTTGTAAGAACTGAAGTAGGTTTACCATCCCACTTGTTCATGTTCTCACCAAATTTGCCACACAGAATTATCCAGAGTGATGCACGTGATTGCTGGTGTCTAGGTGGAATTTGTCTCCTGGGCCAGAATTGCCTTGCAGGAGGTTGGCGTCTGTTCCTGATAGCAGAAACATGCACCCAGTCAGATGATGAAGGAATGGTATCCTTTGCCAGATTGGATATGAAAGTTTTGAGTTCCTCCTTCAGTTCTTTCATGCTGTCTTTTAGCCTTTCAGAGAAGGACCTCAGGGTTTGTTGGTGGGTGAGAAGCTAGACATGAGCCAGCAATGTGCACTTGCAGATCAGAAGGCCAACAACAGCCTGGGCTGCATGAGTAAAAGCATGGCTCTAAGGTTGAGTGGTAATTCTGCCTTTCTGCTCTGGTGAAACCTCATCTGCAGTACTGCATCCAGCTGTGCAGGAAGGACATGGACCTAATGGAGCAGGTCCAGAGGAGGTCCACGAACATGATCAGGGGCTGGAACAATTCTACTACAAGCACAGGCTGAGGGAGCTGTTATTGTTTAGTCTGGAGAAGGCTCCAGGGAGATGTAATAGCAGCCTTCCAGTACCTGAAGGAGGCTACAATAAGGCTGCAGATGGACTGTTTCCAGAGGCCTGCAATGATAGGACGAGAGGCAATGTTTTGAAAAGAGAGAAGACCAGAGTTAAGTTGGCTGTTAGGAACAAGCTCTGCACCATGAGAGTGGTGGAACAGATTGCCCAGGGAAGTAATTGAGGCTCCATCCCTGGAGCTATTTAAGGTCAGGCTTTCCAAGGCTTTGAGCAACCTGATCTAGTGGAGGGTGGGTGTTGAACTAGATGGTATTTGGAGGTTACATGATTCTATCCCAACCAAACCCCCAGCAGAATGAAAGGCAAGAGCTAGCTCCCTTGCAATGATTCTCTAGTGTGTTTTTGTATCGGCAGCAGCTCCTTTGGAAAGGGTAACCATGGAAATCAGAAACTGCTATCTAAACAGCAATTTGGCAGTCATTTTTTTGAAAGAGGTGCTCTCTTTGAGGAAGAGATGGGGAGTGGCAAAGCAATGAGCTGGATGTATTCAAATTAATGACCAGACCTGGAAAGACTGGAGGGCTGAACTGATACCTAATGACTAGGAGTGGATGTAAATTGTATCCATCTTAACAAAGCAGAAAGAAAGTGGAACACATTCAGGTAAAAATAACTCATCCTTTTGTTTGGAAAACCTCTGCTGCCTTCAGAATCCTTCCTATTCATAAAAGCCACTTGATGGCTCTAATTGTTTAAAAGCTCATCAAGGTTTCCTGTATCAATGGCAGCATTCACTCTTCCTGGATGTGATTTAATGATTTAATCACTATGCTTTCTTACCCTGAACCCTGCTAGTATGGGGTTTCTACCCAGACTACCTAAATTGTATTCAGTCAAGTGCTGTAAATGCTGAAGCACTTAATTCTGTTTTTTGCTGGAATTTAATTGAAAAAGAACCATTTAAACACAGTAATTAGAGAGCTCTCTGGCAGCCCAAGAATAGTTAAGATTATCTTATTTTATTGTGATTGACGTAGACAGTTAATTTGGAGTTCTCTCTTGTATAAGGTAGATCATTAGTGCTCTGGAAAGTAGGTGGATACATTATGAACTGCACTCCTCAGGAATTCCATCAGTCTTGTGGCTGCTGTTTTCTGTGAGCTGCTTAAATTCAGGCAGGCTTTCTGTGTGCCTTCAGTGGTGTAGCTGGTTGGAAGAAGCAGGTTTCACCTTTCCTTCCTCTCCTCCTGCAGCTGTTTGTGATAACACCAGATGAGTATTCAGGACATGTGCGTGGTGTTGCTGCCTGTCACACAGGCTGTTTGGCATGAAGGCTTGTGCTGATCTACTCCTGCTGTTAATAGGCTATTTAAGGTACCGCAGAGTCACATTTATTAAAGCTTTTGAGGCTAAGCTCATATGAGGAAAGCTCGCTGTATTTTCTAGCAATTTACTGGGAAAGAAGCACACGAGGCATTGTGGCTCTGCTTGCACAGCCCGTTAATTTCTCACAGGCTAATGCATGGAGCCTAAAACCTCTGCTTACAAGCTCTGCTTTGTAAATACAGAAGATTTTCCTCAGTAGCATGCATGTTTAAATAGATACTGTCGGAATGATGTGTGTCTAGACACACAGTGCATTCTATTGAGATTTCCTTCAGCTGGCTCCTTTGTTTCTCTTCCAAACCTCCCTTATAGGTGTATATAGCTGTATGGTTGTGGGCTTCCCAGTTCAAGAGAGACAGAGAGCTACTGGAGAGGGTAATGAAGATGCTGAGGGGCCTGGAGCATCTCTCTAAGGAGGAAAGGCCAAGGGACCTCGGGATATTTAGTCTGGGGAAGAGCAGGTTAAGGTGGGATCTGATCAATGCACAGCAGGTGGGGGACAAGAAGATGGGGCTGAGCTCTTTCCAGTGGTGCCCAGTGATTGGACAAGGGGCAACAGGCACAAACTGGAACCCGAGAGCTTTTATCAAACCGTGGAGAAAAACTCCTTTGGTGTGAGGGTGCTAGAGCCATGGAGGAGGCTGCCCAGAGAGGTTGTGGAGTCTCCTTCTCTAGACATCTTTAAAACCTGCCTGGATGTGTTCCTGTGTGGCCTGACCTAGGTGGTTCTGCTTTTCCAGGAATTTGGTCTTGATGATCTCCGGAGGTGCCTTCCAACCCTTAGCATTCTATGATTCTATGACTGAAGGAGCCAACAATTCTGTTAGCATTGCACTGAACTTTCCATAGTCTCTCTCTTGGCCTGCTATTCATGCTTATTTTTAATAGAGTCCTGATGTGATTTGCCTTCTGGGCTGAGAGTGACCATTGTGGTAATGTCCTCATCATCAGTTAGTAGTCCCTTTCCCCCAAAATCAAATTTACTATTATTGATTATTCCTCAGCTATTTCGATCATGTTTTACATTGATAGATGAAGTGAAGATTTTTCTCAACTGCTTTTAGTCCTCCCTAATACATTTTAAGGTTTTTCCAGATATAGTAAGTTCAACATCTTCCAGATAACCTGTAAGTTCAACAAGGGCTTACAAGGTGCCAGTTGGAATTGCCCCAGTGATCTCAAAACCACAAGGTCAGGATCAGTGTAAAGCTTATGCAGCTGAAAACTCTCAAAGCAGAGAAGACAGAGCAAGGAGTATTTAAATCAGCGTAAGGCTCTTTTAGTTCATAGTCACCCTCTTCTTTCATAGATGTCCTACCTGGATCCCTCCTGATCACATGAAGGATGTTAAATTTACTTTACTTCAAAGATAAAGGGTTTTTTATGAACAGAGAGTGAGAAGGTGGGAAAGGACAGAAGGTAGATCAGTAAATACTGTGTTTAGCATGCTAAAGAAGAAACAAACACCTGCTTTCATGAGCAGCATTATTCTTATCAGACACTGCAGGCTATTTTGGATTCTCGATCTTAGTGCTGTGCCATGCTGTCACTCAGCAATGTTGTTTTCAGAATATTAAGAGAATGAATGCTCCCATTTTTATTAAATGTGAAATTAAATCAATGGCACTTCTGTTTTTTTTTATTTTTATTTTTATTTAAATCCCTTTATGGGTAGCTATCAAACTCCTTGTACAACAAAAATAATTCCTTGTTGAACCAGATGTCTGGCTATGTTGCACGGTATTTCTACATCGCTGAAAAGTCCAAGGAGCACAATGAAATCATAATTTTGAGAACACTAAAGTTACAATACATCACCCTGCTTTTGTTTTCTGTTTTCCCATTGACAGATGCTCTCCTGGGTTAATATAGCTCACTCTCACAAGTCCCCATCTCTCCCCACATAGGCAGGAGAGAGAGTAACACAACAAAAGAACCCTCTGGGTTGGGATATAGAGTTGAGAAAAAGAGCTTACTGGAAATGATCCTATGCACTATATCCTTAGCCTGATTGCAGAAAAGGGCAGCAAAACGCAGAAGTAGCAGGAGAAGACAGTGGTGAAATAGATCCCCCCACCCAAGCTGGACAGGCTGAGTGAGCTGGGCTTGTCTAGCCTGGAGAAAGCTCCAGGGAGACCTAATAGCAGCCTGCCAGTACCTGAAGGCAGCTGCAAGAAGGCTGCAGAGGGGCTGTTTCCAAAGGCCTGCAGTGATAGAATGCGAGGCAGAGGTTTCAGATGAGAGAAGAGCAGATTTAGATTGGATGTTAGGAACAAGTTCTTTACCATGAGGGTAGTAGAACACTGCAAAAGGTTGCCCAGGGAGGTGGTTGAGGTCCCATACCTGGAGCTGTTCAAGGTCAGGATTGCCAAGGCTCTGGCAACCTGATCTAGCAGAGGAAGTTGGACTAGATGACCTTTGGAGGTCCCTTCCAACTTGAAGCATTCTATGAATCTGTGATTTTATGATTTCATTCCACAGCAGAAAATCTGGGCCTTGCAGCAGAGATAGAGTGTGAGGCTCTTCTGAACTTCCCAGTACAATGTGAAGGGGTTTGTATGACTATTGAGCTGTTGTATCAAGGAAGGGTCACTAATTAGAAATAGTAGGACCTGACGTGCTCTGGGGTGTTATGTCAGTTTTGGACATTGTTCTTCAGATAGATATGGAGTAGTCTAGAGGAACGAGAAAAAGAACCATAGAGAATGAGCAAAGATCTAGAAAACATGACTTTTGTAGTTGTTAGAATTAATTGTATTGGAATTAATGTATTTAAAGAAAAGGAGGAAATAGCCATCAAATCTGCAAGACAGAAATAAACCATTTTGTACAGTGCATTGGAGAAGAATTACACTGTAAAAAAAACCCAACAGTTTAGGTTATGCATTGTGAATAAAAGCATTGTAGTGGTAGAGTTAGATCTGGAATGGACTTGAAAAATCTCTCTTCTTGAACATTTTCATACCTTGGCCTTGTATGACAGAGCCATGTGAACATGCATCCTGTAATCATTTTGCATAGCTGGAAGTTTACCTGCATCCAATTATTAATATAGAATTTGCCTCATTTTGCAGTAAACATTACTCTGCTGAAGATAATTTATCTTGAGTGAA
Source organism: Psilopogon haemacephalus (assembly GCA_013396835.1). Taxonomy (NCBI): domain Eukaryota; kingdom Metazoa; phylum Chordata; class Aves; order Piciformes; family Megalaimidae; genus Psilopogon; species Psilopogon haemacephalus. Next base: position 2,579 of record VWZI01017283.1, on the reverse strand, counting down.
AGGAAATAGACTGAAGCAAATGCTTAATGAGCTGCACTGTAGAGTTTGTGAAAAGCCAATGTTCACCCACACAGAAGTCTGCATTTTGTCAGAGGAATTCCCTTAGAATTTAGCATGGATCTTAGACTGCCTGGTAACACCTGGAAGTGAGCAGGCTGTGAAATTCATGCCACTGTCTCTCACTAATCAGCTATTACTGTGTGCTGTCTGCAGACATTTCAAATAAGCATTAATATATTTTAGAAACTATTTTTGCAAATACCTGTTGCTGTGTGAAGAAAAAACGTAAATGACAAAAGCACTGAAGAAGATTTAGCTGCTAGATGTGCCATAATTTGCATTGAAATGTGTGTTGTGAAGCAACTCAAAGAATTGACTCTTCTCATGCCACAGTGTGTGCACTGAGTCTGAAATGCTAATGCAGGCCAAGGAGAGTTGCAGAGATAGCAGGGAGCACCTCCTGATATGCATCAGAGGCAGCAGTCAGCAAGGCAGGCTGGTCTCTGTGGAGCTTGTGATAGGTCATTGCAAGCTTAGCTGTCGTAAGTCACCCTTTTATGCAAAGGTGGTTGTGCATGAACATGGACTGTGACAACCAGCTGTGGGTTGTGAGAATCTTAAAATCATTTTGGCTGCAAAAGATGTTTAATCTTGTCAAGTCCAACCATTTTCTAACTCTACCAAGGCTGGTGCTAAACCTGGCATGTCCATCAGCACCACATCTCTACTTCTTTGAAATCCCTCCAACTGAGGGAGAACCCTTACAGTCAAGAATTTTCTTCTGATTTCCAACCTAAACCTCCCCTGATGCAAGTTCAGGCCATGTCCTTTTGTCCCATCTCTTGTTACTAGAAAGAAGAAACTGACAGCCACCTGGCTCCAACCTCCCTTCAGGGAGTTGTATTGAGCGAGAAGGTCTCTCCTTAGCCTCCATTTTTCTCCAAGCTGAATATCCCCTTTCTCCTCAGCTGCTCATTGTAGGACTCATTCCCCAGACCCTTCACCTCTTTCATTGCCCTTCTCTGGACCCACTGCAGCACCTCAGTATCATTCTTATAGTGAGGACCTCAAAACCAAACATAAAAATTATTTTCTTTGTTTAACTTCCCAGTGTTTTACAGGCTCAACTGTTCTCTTCAGCAGATCTTTGCAAGAGTTCTTTTACAGAGAATCTTCCCAGAGTAATTTTTCATTTATGGAAGTGTCAGTATCAGCATGTTCAGGTCTTTTCCTCAGTGTGGAAATTTTCAACATGACAGTAGAGATCTTGGTCCTCTTTTAGATATGAGCTACAGAGACTAAAGTTCATTACTGTGGAAAGTAAGTCATCTCACAGTAAAAAGAGTGAGTACATAGGAGGCCATGAAGATGATCAGAGGGCTGGAGAACCTGCCTTCTGGGGACAGGCTGAGAGAGCTGGGGCTCCTCAGCCTGGAGAAAAGAAGGCTCTGGGGAGACTTTAGAGCAGCCTTTCAGTGCCTGAATGGGGCCTATAAGAATGCCAGGAAGGGACTTTTTATAAGGGCTTGTAGTGATAGTATGGGAATGGATTGAAGCTTGAGGAGGGTAGATTTAGACTGGAGGTTAGAAAGAAATTCTTTCCAGTGAGGGTGGTAAGACACTGCAACAAGTTATTTCCAGTGAGGGTGGTAAAACACTGCAAGCAGGTTGTGGGTGCCCCTCCCTGGACGTGTTCAAGGCCAGGTTAGATGAGCAAGCTGGTATAGTGGAAGGCTTCCTAGCCCATGGCAGGGGGTTTGGAACTAGATCATCTTTAAGGTCTCTTCCAACCCAAACTATTCTATGAATCTGTGATCTCATGGAAAACATTCATTCCTAATTCCTTCATCAATAGAAATAATATTCATGGTGAATGCTTTCCTTGTTTTGTGTTTTAAATCTGCTCTGTCTGGTTTATCTGATTTCGGCTGATCAGTTCTGACCTTCACTAGCAAATGAAGTGTGTATTTTCCGTACTAAAATGACAGGAAAACAGCCATCAATCTGTTGAGTGTTCCCTGTTCTTGCTGCCTCAAACTCTTACATAATCTTAATGACATGTCAGAATTTATGATTTTTATTTTTTTTTTTCCTTTCAGGGAAGGAAAATATGAGAGGAAATGCTGAACATTTATTTATAAAGTGACACGGAAGCAATCTGTATCTTTATATATGCTCTTTCACATCTTAATTTAAGTTCCGTGGCAAACCAGGGAGCCAGGTTTAGAGCTGATATTCTATATTATGTCCTCAAGTAATTTCATATACTGACGATACAATGCAGTTCCTCTCCATATTACTCACTTATTAATTTTTTCATAAATTACTGTAGTCCCTCTGCTTACTTCAGAAGGAGTTGGACTACATTACCTTCAGAGGTCCCTTACAACCCAGATCATTCTGTGGTTCTGTAACAAAAGAAATAAAAGGCATTGAACAAGCTGGCCTAGTGGAAAGTGTCCCTGCCCATGGCAGGAGGGTTGAAACTAGATGATTTTTGAGGGTCTCTTCTAATGAATCTATGAATCTGTGTAGGTGAGTGTAGTGGGTTTGCAGTGACCTGCCCCCCCACCTTTTAG
>VWZI01017281.1:243-10662 GCA_013396835.1 Psilopogon haemacephalus | reverse complement strand
TTGGGCTCAGGGTGGGGGCAGCTAGCCTCAACCCAATACATCTGCCCACCTCTGTAAGCAACTGAGCTGAGTTTTGAATTCAGGACTAGGGAGAGAAACAAGCACATGATCTTCTCTTTTTTAGTCTTCAAGGGAACTTCTGAATATTTTCATCCTGTAGGTGCCTCACACCCACGAACAGCATGTGTTATTGAGAAGCTCATGAAGAGGGCCAACCAGTGGGCATGGAGAGGTGTGGACTTGATCACAGAAAGGCAATGGCACAGAGCAGGACAGACCAACACATGAATTCTAGCCTGACTATGTGAGAATTGGGCTTTCTCCATTACTTCTCAGTTTTTCTCAGCTGTGTCTCGAGTGTCTCAGAGGAAATTTGGATGCCAAGGGTGCCTATTTTTAATGGCTGAAGATTTTTCCCAGATAGCATGGCATCTGGATCTAGTTCTGCTCTAAGAGCCTGGATGTTGGCAGCTCCAGTGAGATGTGAGCTGCAGGTTACAAATTTCTGCCACTGCATCAGTCAGACAACAGAATGTGTCCTGAACCCAGCACATGGGTCAAACTTATCATGATTCTCCGTGTCGTTCTATTAACTTCCATGAAATATGTTGTGTTTTCATAGTGGCCATCTATTACGATCACATAAAGATTGATTATGCTAGTGAGCAGCAGGTCAGCTGCGGAGTGGAATTTCTCAGCCTGCCCCTCCAGAGGTGGGAGTGAGTTAAGAAGCAGAGCTTCCTCTTAGATCACATCCAGATGTTCATTGCAGGTAAGGAAAAACAGACCACGTGCTGGTGGCTCTTCCAGCTATCACACTTGACCAGAGCTTGCTGAAGTGTTGCATGAGATGTCTGAATGGAAAGCAGCAGCCACAGCCTCTCTCAGCTCAATGTGTGCTTTTTTTTTTTTTTCTTCTCAGAAAACGTGACACAGGCATCTCTGTCTGCAGGCAGAAAGGTACAGCCAGAGCTCTGAGCTGCTATTATGGTTGCTGTAACCTGACATGCATTTGTCTTTGAAGTCTCTGTTTGTGCTTCTGGCTCAGGATGTAGCAGATATGAGCCAGGTCAGGACAAGGAGGAGAGGATAACATGGAATTGCAGCTTGCCTTGTGTGTATGCAAAGGGGCAGGGTCCTGGTTGGTAAAAACACAGGTAAAGGAGAAAGAATGAAAGAATACATCGTTCAGCTGGGAACACTTTGGTGCAAGAGTTGGGGAAGAGTGGGTGAAGTAGATAGAACGTGGGGTTGGGTCCTGATGAAACAAACAGATTGCCATGTAAGTAATCAGGGAATCTGACACTGACAAATTTAGTTTCAGAAGCTTTTGGAGGCAGTCGCAACAGGAGGATGCCTTGCAGGGTGATGAACATACTCAGAAGATAGACTGCAGAAAATGCAAGTTACTTAACTGTCCTGTCTGTGGCATAACTGAAAAAAACCCCAAAAACCAACTTGCATATGGTAACATAAGTTAGACTGTAAGCCTTTTACATCCCTTTTAAATTAGGTGATAACCAGAGGTCAAGTTTCTCTACAACAGCAAGAATGTCATGAACAGACTAAAATGTGCTGCTAAAAGGGTTTGCATGATGAGTTCACAACAGAGGGAAAGGGAAAGATTCAGTCTTCCCTCTCCTCCCACACTGACCCACTTCAAATGTGACCAGCTCTTAAGGATCAGTGTGATGCTTTCAAGAAAATACTTGAGCTCTGGAAATAGGGATGACTCTTTCCAAAGTGTTCTAGTCTAACATTCTGTGCTTGAGGGGCAAGCAGCTGTTCAGCAGAGCTTCCCAGCCTTCTCTGTACTCGTGGGTTTGTAGACATAACATAACCATACAACAACCTCAGTACATTTTATTTCTTGCAGGAAGGAAGGCTATGGAGAAGGGACAGTTTGTTTATTGATACAGTTTCTGGTATGCTGGACTATTGACCTCTTATTGCTATCATAATACAAATAATGACAATTGTTTTAGGTGCTGATGCATTCAGTTAACTCGGAATTCTTCTGGAACACCTAGCTTCAGACTTAAATCCAAGCACTATAAGAAGCAGTGAGTAGAATAGAATCATAGAATCAGTCAGGGTTGGAAGGAACCACAAGGATCATCTAGCCACCCCACCTGCCATGGGCAGGGACACCCTACCCTAGATTGGGCTGCCCAGAGCATCATCCAACCTGGCCTTAAACCCCTCCAGGGATGGGGCCTCAACCACCTCCTTGGGCACCCCATTCCAGGCTCTCACCACTCTCATGGTGAAGAACTTCCTCCTTACATCCAGTCTGAATCTCCCCACCTCCAGCTTTGCTCCATTACCCCTAGTCCTGTCACTACCTGATAGCCTAAGAAGTCCCTCAACAGCTTTCTTCAGACACTGGAAGACCACAATAAGGTTACCTCAGAGCCTCCTCTTCTCCAAACTGAACAGCCCCAATTCTTTCAGTCTGTCCTCATAGCAGAGGTGCTCCAGCCCTCTGATCATCCTCGTGGCCCTTCTCTGGACATGCATGTGCACATCCCTCTTCTAATAGGGGCTCCAGAACTGGACACAGTACTCCACGTGGTGTCTCACCAGGGTGGAGTAGAGGGGGAGAATCACCTCCCTTGACCTGCTGGCCACAGTTCTCCTGATGCAGCCCAGAATCTGGTTGGCTTTCTGGGCTGCAATTCCACAGTGATGGCTCATGCTGAGCTTCTCATCCACTAGCACCCCCAAGTCCTTCTCCTCAGGGTTGCTGTCCAGCCAGTATTATGCCATCCAGTGCTACTCAGATAGCTACAGCATTCCCATCTGGACAATATCAGTGTTAATGATAAAAGGAAATTAGAAAAGCCTCTGGTAGACCTTTGTAGTTACTGTTATCCTCTAGAGACATCACTTTGTCTATACAAGAACCACATGGGTGGGGTTACTAAGAGAGGATATTCCACTGCAGTGGAAACCTTTCTGTAAGTTATTCTTTCAACAAATATTAGCCAACTACTTTCCTAGTATTTTGTTTGAGGGCTTTGTATCAATTGAAAAGGCTTTGCCGAACTTAAAATTAAATATTTCCAAGGCTCTGAGGATCTGCTACATTTGGAATAAACCTAAGAATTGTTTCACCTCATTCTTTTTGTGCCTTAAGGCCTCAAGTGCCTTGCCAGAAACATGAAGTTCTGGGGAGCCATGAAAGGAGGCAAGGCTCTGTATACATTGTGAGGAAGTTTATGTGCTTCAGAGTTTCAGTGACATCTGTTGGACAACTCTGTTGGATTGGTTCCCAGCATTAATTTGGAATAATCACAATCATTTACATTCAAGCTTTAATTAATAAAGATCTGTATGTTTATTTCTCTTGTGTCTATTTCTGCCCCTTTTCATTTCAGTGAAACTCTGCTCATGACTCACTGCTCATTACCATCCCCAGGCAATTTATGAAGAGAGAGATGCACAGCAGAACAGAACGTTTCTCACCCTGCTTATTTGCTTCTTTTCAACAGCCCAATGCATCCTTTACTTCAGCCTGTAAATTGCTTCCTCATAATTTAAAATCCTCAGAATTGTTTTTGTAAGGAAAGGCTCAAACATGTAACTACCTCAGTGTAATTTCTCTGTCAGTTTATAATCTCAGTGACAAATTGTTGGGGCAAGAAGAGGGAGAGTAAAATCACTTTCTGTATGAAGGTACAGATAGGAAGGGTTTAGTTTCGAGCTTCCAGCAACGACAATGATCTGTCTCTGGGCCATGTAGGCACTTACTATTACCTGATAGTGACAGGTGATGACAGAAGATGCTAACACAAAGAATATTACAAAGTAAAGAGATTTTCTTTATATATATGGTAAGGTAATTAACTTACTAGCCAATATCCACATTAAAGCACCACTGGGCTTGTAGCATGTTCAGGTGTCATTGTTCCTCCTCACTGCCCAACTTGACTGCTGGAGCTCTTTGAAACTTCTGATTTCTTAACTTTTGAAGCATGCTTTAACCTCTGCAAGTTAGCTTGTACGACTGCTGCTTCCAAATATCAGAGAGGTACACTGGATGTGTCTTTCCTGCCAGTAGGTGTATTCCTCAGTGAGGTGCTGAAATGCATGTATCAACAACATCTGGGCTGTGTAGTGGCATCTGGTGTTGCTGTGTGTTGAGCCCTCTTTGCCCAGTGGATGTTTCTGGCAAGAAGTTTGATTACTTCAGCAAGGAGGGAGCTGCGATGAATGGCAGTAGATCATTTGGTCCACACAGTGCAGACCTGGCTATGTCATGGAATGAAGATCATTGACTTTTGGACTTCAGATTGCCCTCAGTCAGCAGCATAACTCACATAGAGCTCTCTTTCTTTGGAAGAATCAACCATTTATCTTACATCCATGTAAAGTTTTATTTAAAAAGTATTTGCAACCGATATTTGATGGGAAAGAAGCCAGAGATTTTTCTTTCCTGTTTTTAATGCATTTGGTACTGTTCTTAATAGTCAAGGGTAAAATCCACTGCAAAAAATTATGTGTTTTGCTGTGGGAATGAAAAGTACCTGATAATGTTCTTTTTTCAAAGGTTTGGAAGCAGAAGTGGAGTCCTAAGAACTTCTTCCAACTCTGTCTTTTGGTTCAGCCCAATACACAGAGTGCTGAAGGCTGGAGAGCTGGGCACAGAGGAACAAAATGAGGTTCAACAAGGACAAATGCAGAGTTCTGCACTTGGGGAGGAATAATAAACTGCACCAGTACAGGTTGGGAGGTGATCTGCTGGAGAGCAGACCTGTGGAGAGGGACCTGGGAGTCCTGGTGGATAACAAGTTCTCCATGGGACAGCAATGTGCCCTTGTGGCCAAGAAGGCCAATGGCATCCTGGGGTGTATTAAGAAGATTGTGTCCAGGAGATCAAGGGAGGTTCTCCTCCCCCTCTACTCTACTTTGGTGAGACAGGAATCTGCTGGAGAGGGTCCAATGGAGGGCTACAAGGATGATTAGGGAACTGGAGCACTGCCTTATGAGGAGAGGCTGAGGGACCTGGATCTTTTTAGTGTGGAGAAGAGAAGACTGAGAGAGGATTTAATAAATGTTTGTAAATATTTGAGGGCTGGCTGTCAGGAGGAAGGAGACAGGCTCTTCTCACTTGCTCCCTGTGATAGGACAAGGAGCAATGGATGTAAGCTGCAGCACAGGACGTTCCAACTCAACACAAGGGGGAAACTTCTTTACTGCAAGGGTGGCAGAATACTGGAACAGGCTTCCCAGAGAGGCTGTGGAGTCTCCTTCTCTCGAGGCTTTCAAGGCCCAACCGGATGTGTTCCTCTGCGATCTGAGCTAGAATGTGTGGTCCTGCTCTGGCAGGGGGGTTGGTCTCAATGATCTCTTTGGGTCACTTCCAACCCCTGACATCCTGTGGTCCTGTGATCCTCCAGAGCACACGCACAGTAGAGGAGTGGTGATTTGAACGTGGTCCAGAGCATTTCCCAGGGAAGAAGGATGGACAAGCCTTTAGATAAATTCACATGAAAAGTGAACAGGTTAGCCTCAAGAGTCGTTGTGAGGTAGCCTTCCTGCCACTGTCAAGATGGAAGGAGTAGAGACAGCTACTTTCAACAGCTCTCTACCCTGTCCAACTCTCTCACCAGGAGAATCTAGATGAGCTTTCCCATGCTGCAACATCACCAGGCAGTGAAGAGAGGACAATGTTCTTTGGCTAGTCCTAACACATTATCAACTCTGCAAATACCTATTTTCCGATGCATAAAACCAGTACAAGGAGGATAGCTTAGTATGCCTGGAATCTGGTGTGAATATTAGAACCACACTGAAATTATCCTAGGAAGAAGTACCTTCAGTTACTCATTTACAGCCTGCACACACCTCATAGCTGACAGTAGGACAAAGCACTGTAAAAATACCTTTAAGAACGTGAATATCTGCTCTGATTTGCACTTAAAAGGCAACATCTGATTAGTGTCTGTGTTTTATTAACAGAAGACTAGGAAGATGAAAGCTTCTCAGATATTACCTTTGTTGTACTAGATATTTTTGATAGTATAGGATAGAAGAAAATGCCACACTTCATTAAAGTCTATCTTTCATATACCACAAAGGATTTGGCAGCAGTTCATTTCCTAGTTGCAATTTTCAATGTTGCCCATTTTTCAGCCTTTGAAAATTCTTTTTAGAAATGCTTCTGATGGCCTCTGAATCAACTGGTGTTCACTGGGCTGTGTGAGGATGTCTACTGTTGCACAGCAGCTGTGGGGCTGCCTTTGGTACAAGCATCTCAACTGCTGTGTCAGCAGTTATCACACTGTTTAATTTTAATAGGCTTGGTTACACAACACATTCTCAGACCTCCCAGCTGTGCCTAATGAAAATTCATACTGACAGGCATTCTGGTCTCAGCATTCTCTTTGCTCTGGTGTTACTTTATTACTTTTTTATTATTCTATCTAGAAAGAATCTTGGTTCTCCCAGTACATGGAATGCCATATACACTGAGGGTAATCTCTAAGGTTGCTCCTCTGTTAGTTCTCCCTGCATGCCTCTTTTGATCTGTTTACCACCCATTAGGAAGGGTAATGAAACACTTGGTTCTTGAAGGGTTGAGTGCTCTGTTTCATGTGATGGAACTGCATCAGTGGAGCAGTAATTTACAATGGATAGCTTATTTGGCAGTCTTAGTTTTTTTTAATGTATTGTCTTTGAACAGATAGTAATTTTCTTGAATTTATTAATTATTCAAAATGTTAATGACTTTGGGAGATTGATTGTGAGCAATTTTATGTGAGTAATGGATATGCAGTACTCCACTTCTAGGGCCATTACTTTGCTGTGTGGGTTGATAAAGGTGTATCACGTTTTGCCTGTTTTGTTGTCAGAAGATGCTGAAAAATGTCATGACTATTTTGCTCACATGGTGAGAGTTTAGGTAGCTACAAAACAACAACAACAAAAAAATACTAGAACACTACCACCTAAAATCCTGGATAGATAAAAGAAATTTTCTAAAAATAATTTCTTAAATAATTGTCAGATTTTCTTTATTTACTTACCAAATTTTAATTTGTTATCATAACTTATATGTCAATTGCCAGCAGATCCAGAGAGGTGACTCTGCCACTCTACTCTGCTTTGGCGAGACCTCACCTGGAGTTCTGCATCCAGCCCTGGAGCCCTCAATACAGGAAGGACATGGACCTGATGAAGTGGGTCCAGAAGAGCAGTTGGAGCACCTCTGCTATGAAGATAGGCTGAGGGAGCTGGGGCTCTTTAGCCTGGAGAAGAGGAGGCAGTCTTCCAGTACCTGAAGGGAGCCTAGAAGAAGACTGGAGAGAGACTGTTTACAAAGATCTGCAGTGACAGGACAAAGGGCAATGGCTTCAATCTAGAGAAGAACAGATTTAGATTGGACATTAGAAACAGGTTCTTTACTATAAGGGTGGTGGAAAACTGGAATATGTTGCCTGGGGAGGTGGTTGAGGCTCCATCGTTGCAGGTATTCAAAGAGAGGCTTGACAGGGCTCTGAGCATGCTGATCTAGTTGAGGATGCCTCTGCTGCCGGCAGAGGGGTTTGGACTAGATGGCCTTTGGAGGTCTCTAGAAGCTAAGACCATTCTATGATTCTATGTGCTTGTAGTCCCAGTTGAAGTGTCCTATAGCTTAGGTCATGACTGCCTTGGGCTTTGGCGAAAGATGTTTCTCCATACAAAATATTCTGAAAGTACAGTTGTCATCAGCTTGTAAATTTCTCTCAAGGTTTTTTTTGTGAAGGTGAAAGTGACTAGAGACAGTTTCCAGTTCTGAAGAGAGCTATCAGATGGTTGTGAGGTTTGCTGGTCTCCCAACACTTGCTTTCTATTTCTATTGAATAATGAAAGGTTTCGATTCAATTTAAATATTCATTTTGTGGGATCAGCCCCTGAGTTCTTGAACAACAAGTGACTTAAAATATTTTTTAAAAAATTAACTTTTAATGACATTTAAATACTTGATTAGGAAATATTTTGTCATGCTTCCTTCAACCTATTCTTGGATACTTTGCTTTAAGAGGGGAATAAGAGAGGAAAGACGTTGTGAGGTATAGCTACATATTGCTTGTGTCACTCATTGAAATATAGTTCCAAATTATGAATATGACAAAACTGAGCATTCACACGTTAATTACAATACACTTGCCATTTTGGAAAATCCAGAAACTCTTTGTGTGACTGCCTGCTGCTGTGTGTTGGTTTGAGCTAATTGGAGAATTTGAGTGAGAAATTAAACATACTGTGTCACTTCACCCAGTTTCACTGAGAGAGAAGAAAGAAGATTGTTTTGAGAATGTTCCCAAAACATCCAGATAAGCCAGTGTGCTTGCGCAGTCAGTCGGCTCTGGGTCCGTGCAGGCTTCAGCAGCTTCTTTCCTTTGTCTCTCTGCCTTTGAACTAATTCAGAGTTTAAATCACTAAAACGACTAATTTTTCCTCCTATCATTAATCTCCCTGATCTTCAGCTTATCTGCAGCATCATCAAGTGGTGAGATAAAGCTGGGGGAAGGGGGGAGAGGTGGTAGGGGGGTTTGGTTTCCCTCTCTTGGGGATTTTGGTCTCCAGGAGGGGTGTGGTGCCTGTATTTCTATTTTACTGTATATTTCTGTAAATATCTGTTATATCTTGTAAAATTTGCTTGTATATTTGCATTGCTGTAAATATAAAGCTTCATTTATTAACTTCCAGTGTGTTTTTCTGAGTTTTAGCTGGGGTTTTAAAAGGGGGGTGGGGGGGGCAGGTCACTGCAAACCCACTACATGCTGGCTCAATTTGTCCCTCTAACACCTGTCTTCAATCTCTGTAGGCACTGTATCTCCACAATGTACATTTTTCATGGCCCTGACTAGCAAGTGTGTTTATGAAGTTCTTTAAAAAGCTGACTGCTACCCAGATCTTAGAGTAATATGCTGCATACTGAGGCCCTTTGTAGCTGTTCAGGTGAATAAAAGGCACTTTCCTCCTATGGCTCTGCACACACCAGTCTGTAAGTAATGGAGTTTGCAGACACTGCAGAGGACTGTCAGCTCAGCCCAGGAATAGATTGCATTGCAGCCTTTTGTGGAAGGCCAAATAGGTCTAAACTTGTCCTGGCTTGTCCAGACATGTTTTCTGCTCTCCCTTCTTCTGCTGATGAGAGAAGCAACTGCAGATGTAGGAAATGCTTTTTCAGGTTTTGCTCAGAGTACTGAGAGACTGATGCACGGAGATGCTTTGGCTTTTGGGAGGTCAAAAGCCATGGGTACAGAATGCAACTGAATTAGTGGGAGGCTGCTGTTAGGGCACAGATAGATAGTGTGAAGGTCTGAAAAGATGCAAAGAGCAGAGACTTGGCAGATGTTTTTTGTTAGAGAGAACAAGTGTCTAGAAGTTAAGCAGTGTCAAGTAAAAAGAATGTAAGCTTTGCCTGAATAAGGAGTTGCGCCTTATAGCATGTTGCTAACCAATTGCTTGCTGTACACAGTTGCACTTACCAATTATTATTAGACACAATGTAAAAGATTTGATTTTTAGAATATATAAGCTGGTGTTTGCACGCAATAAATGGACACTTGTATCAAGTAGTGTCCCGGCTCTCCATCACTGTCAATCAGGAAAGGAAGACAAAGGGCCTGGTGCTTTCCAGTCTCCTTCTCTCCTTCCAAACTTGTAAATAGGGTACCCACACATGTTTATACGCTTGTTTGTGTTCTGCCCTAAAGAGGTAAAAGCGAGCCCTGACTTTACCTAATATGGTTAAGTTTGGCAAACTGCCATTCTTATTGGGTAAGCTCTGTGGCCAAGGAACCATTAGTCTAAGGCTACACTGATAAAAAGAGATGAGCAGATAAAGATAACGAGCTCTGCCTTATTGTGCTTCTGCTATTGCTTCTGCCTCAATGAGCTTCTGCCTCATTGCTCTCTGCCGTTGCACCTGCCGTGCTCTGCAACAGTCTGCTTGGTACATAATAGCAAGCCCTGATACTTTGGGTTTGTCTACAGGGAAACTGCCCTGTCTCAAGTTTACCAGGGAGTAGGCATCAAGTGCCTCACGTGTAAGGCTTGCTTAGCCAGTGCGACATTATGTCTGTCTGCACATCTGCAACACATCCTGCCTGCACCCCTGCAAACATCCATGCCAAGTCTGGAGTCAAGAGGAACCAGGATGCCTCTCTCTCAGCACCATGCTAGAGCCTGGGAAGATTCAGAAGCCTCAATAGCTGTCAAGACCCCGACAGAACTCCCTGCAATTGTTTGGGTACTGTCTGGAAACTGTAGTTAGCCCCAGGAATCCGGAGATAACTTTTGTGAGTAAATACTCAAAAGCCTCTTTGCAAAACTCTCTAATCACTAATTGTGTTGGTTTGAGCTAATTGAGCTGCATTTGATGCCTATGTTTCAGCAACTGAATCAGCATATAGGTATATAAGT
>VWZI01017276.1:0-14354 GCA_013396835.1 Psilopogon haemacephalus | reverse complement strand
AAAATAGTATCAGGCAGTACCCAAACACTTGAAGGGAGTTCTGTCGGTGTCTTTAAAGTCATTGCAGGCAAAGCAGAGCATAATGTGGCAGGGCCGAGCAGTCAAAGGCAGAGCAGCCATGTGGCAAAAGTCTGTTTATTGTTTGCCCAAATGTAATGGCTCCTTTGTCCACAGAGATTCACCCATCAGAATGGCACTTTGCCAAACCTGACCATATTAGGTGAAGTCAGGAGCTTGCTTTCCCTTATTTAGGAAGAACAAGTCTGGGCAAGTCTTGGACTCTCAAGGTGGGTGTCTCCAAGCCTTTTGTCTTCTCCCTGCACTCTGCTTCCCCACCCCCAGCAGAGAGAAGGAGACCATGGGATTATGCCTGGGCAAGCCAGGACATGTATTAGGCCTATTTTGGCCTTCCACAACATTGATGTAAGTGTACTTTTATTTATAGGCAAGTCACTTTCTCCTAAATCTTCAATTAATATCTCAAAATTATGCACAAATGGATAAATCTAAGCTATTATCTAGAAACATTTTACTCTGATTTCATATTAACGGTATTTGTAAAGGAGTTGTCAGTTCTCATTACAGATGCTCAGAATGTCATCCAAATTGCCAAAAAGGACAAATTTTTAACATATAAAAATGTTGCTGTCCCGCTGAACTTGCATATCTTTGCTGGAAGAAAAGTAGACTACTTGTAGGACTTGTGGTACACTTCCTAGAGACAGTTTACCACAACATAGATAAGCAAGTATGTGTTTTTCAAATATTTTTTCAGTACGACTATTAATGTCAGACAAAGGCTTCAGCTTAGCAGGTACAGGTTTAACACGTAGACCGGGTTTATGTCTTACATTCCTGTAAGACAGTCCAAAGGACTGTTGAATACGAAAGTAAAATGCCGAAGTGGCTATTGTAAAAAGGGCAATACCCCTGACTTACAACTGACCCCTACTTACAACTGGTAAATTATAAAAATAGCAGTTACGATACAACAATTTGCAACCTTTGGGCATTGTTTAAAAGAAGATTAACAATGAAGACATAAAATGGCATCAGAGGACCTACATAGTTCCATATTTATAGGGAAACAAGTATGCCAATGTGTAATTATCAACAGGTGATTTTTTGGTCATGAGAACTGCCATTTTTTCATGGAACAGAGGGATGTAAAAGGATGAAAATAGCTGTAGAGTGATGCAACATGTGCTTTGTTTACGTGAAGTTGTCAACCATATGTGGCAAGAGTGTTTTTGGTTGGGGGCTTGGCATGAACTTCAGAGAGTTGTAATAGGGGAAGCAGACAGGTGTTTTCCTTGGAAGCAATAGTGAAAGAATAAGTACTCAAAGTTTGCCCGGCTGACAGTAAGTGTGATAACAAGGTAGTTTCAGGGTTTAAAGAACATAACTTTAAAATGTCAGTGTGCAGTGATACTAGCAATGAATAGAGTCCTTCCACCTGTGGGTAAGGAATATGAGTGCACATCCAAGGTCTGTATCATGAACAGCAAAACAGAAAAGAAAATCAGGGAAATCGTCTGTACAACAGGCAGCAGCATGCAGACCTGAAGACTGGGAGTTGCTGTAGTTCTGAAGAGTCATGTTCAAACAGTTGGAGCCCACATTGCTTTTGTATAGTGAGTAGTGTGCACTGCAAGGCCAAACCATTGCAAAGCAGTTCCTTATTTCAATTCATAACATTCCTTCTTAACAGTTTACCTTTGCATCAAGCTGGCCAGTGTATTTTGCTCTAAACCAATCTGTTTTGTGAGCTATACGCCCAGAGCAATTTTCCTCCTATCTGCTTAATTTACACCAAGGTGGCTTTAGCTAAAGCTATCTCCTTCAGTATTGATGGAGAAGGTTCTGCTTTAATTGCAGCAGTTCAGTTAAAATGTGGGCAACCATACTCCATAAATGCTTCACACAGAAGAAGACACCAGTCATTATTTCATGCAGTATTTTGCCCTTGTTAATGTCTTTGTTGAAGGTACTGCCTGAATTATATATGAATCATGATGCACCAAAAGTGCTAAGTTCCCAAATTTAAGTTTTCTTTGCCATGCATGAATTGTAGTTGATCTTTGTTGTGCTGTTTTGAGCAGCCTGTTTCAGACAGAATGTGGAATTTACCACAAATTGGGTAAAATAACAACACAGAACAGGAAACTAAATAGAAGTATTACTTACAAAAGCAGATATTAATACAAAATGTAATAAGGGGGAAAGGATAGCCTTTTCAGGTAGTCTTGATTGTGTCTGAAAACCAAGCCACTGAAAAGTTGCAGACCCCAAAACTGCATCATTGTATCAGCTGAAAATTAGTAACAAATAACATTTAAGCAACATGAATGCAACACAAAATTTCAGGTATTCTTATCTGATATCACTCGGTACTTTCTATTATGCTCTAAAATGCCTTGCTTGGCCTTTGTATATCTCCCCTGAAATGTCAGTACTTTTGTTATGGGAAATGATATATCCATTTACTCTTGCAGTGATTCTGTTGTGGTTGTAGTCTAACTAATACCTTCCCAAAGAAATCAGCTCTTATCTGCTTTCTCTCTGGAACTTGGTGAAGATATCATAGTCTGTAGGAAATAAGGTCAGAAGTGAGCTCCAAAGGTCATCTAATCTGTCCCCATTACCACACTATCACCTTCAGGGAATGTGGCAATGGCAGCTACTCCTTTTTAAAATTGCAATTCTTTTTGGCTTCATGACTTACTGCAATTGAAGTGTTGATTTTTTGTTTGGTTGGTTTTTTTAATGCAGGTGAAATTCCTGGGAAATCCTCTTTTTTTTTTTTTTTTTCCCCTTTTTTTCTTTTGTTGTGTCTGTTTGTTTGTTTTGTGAGGGGAAAATAAAAAGTGCTTATTGTTATTTATCTGTGGCATGTGCTAATTTGACCAGTCTAGTCTATTCTTAGTACCACTTCTGAAGAAGGGCAATCTGAACAGGGAGGAAGGCCAAATGTAGAATTTAGAATTTTTTCAAAAAATATTCTGCATTGGAAATTGGAAGAATGACACAGATTGAATTTTCTGTGGAAAGCATTAGTTTTGGTGCATTTTTTGATCTGGAGGATGGAAAGGTTTTTATTTGGTTTTACAGCCTTCCTTGAAAATATTTGAAATTTCAACATTTGGTCTTCACAATCAACCTTTACTTAGAAATTTAACTCTATAAACAAAAAAACAGAGATTGAAATCACTGTTAAGTGTTCTAGGCTATTTAAAGTACTTCCTTTAGCTGAATTCCTTTAGTTTTTGGGATTGTTTTCTTTAGATTGTCAGTTTGTGACAATTTTAGACCAGGATATAGACTAGAAGGTTTTCCATACTTTGAAATATATTTTAAAAGTTGACAGAATTTAAAGCGGAAAGAATCATTCGTAAACTACAGAATATGAACTTGCTAGTTCTGTCCAGGAAATAGAACATGAAAAATATGCTGTAATACATGTCTAAATCTCTGTGCACTTAGATTTAGATGTCTTACAACAGATGTGTGTGACTTGCAATGCCTTAGATTTGATTATGAGCTTTATTGCACAGCCATTTTTAAAGAAATACCTACAGTTATGTGTATCAATATAGTGGAACCTATGAATTGGAATACTTCTGAAAATTTAGTTTTTAAAGAGAGTCACAGAATGGTAGAGATTGAAAGAGACCTCTAGGGATCAAGTCCAACCCCCCTGCTAAAGCAGTTTCACCTAGATCATGTTGCACAGGAATGCATCTAGGTGGGAATTGAAAGTCTCACAGAAGGAGACTCCACAACCTCTCTAGGAAGCCAGTTCCAATACTTTGCCACCCTCAAAGTAAAGAAGATTTTCCTTATGTTTAGGTGGAACTTCCTATGCTCTAGATTGTATCCATTGTCCCTTGTCCTGTTACTTGGCATGGCTGAAAAGAGACTGGTCTCATCCTTATGACACTGCCTCTTTGGGTATTTAAAATTGTTGATAAGATTCCCTTGTAGTCCTGCCTTCTCCAGACTAAACAGTCCCAGGTTTTTCAGCCTTTCTTTGTAAGAGAGATACTCCTGTCCTCTAATCTCTGTAGTCCTTTGTTGTACTCTTTCCAGTAGTTCCCCTTGTTGCAAAGCAAGGAGCCCATAACTAGACACAGTATTCCAAACATAGCCTCACCAGGGCAGAGTAGAGAGGATCTTCCTCAATATACTGGATACTAAAGTGTATCTTGTTTATTTCTCTCCTGGAGAGAAATAAAGAAAGAAACAGAGAGCCTCCTTTAATAAAGAAGGCTTGGATTAGAGATCATCTAGGCAAACTGGACACCTCAGATGCATGGGTCCTGATGGGATGAACCCAGGACTAGAGGAAAGCCAGTGCCACTCCAATCTTCAAAAAGGGCAAGAAGGAGGACCTAAGAAATTACAGGCCAGTCAGCTTCACCTGTGTTCCTGGAAAAGTGATGAAACAGCTCTCTAAGCATGTGGAGTTATGGGAAATGGTCAGTATGGACTCATGACCTGTCAGTCTGACCTCAGTATTAGGGAAGGTCATGGAGCAGGGCATCTCAAATGCCATCCTATGTCATATAGACAGCAACCAGGGGATCAGGCCAAGTCAGCCTGAGGGGCAGGTCCTACCTGACCTGCCTGATCTCCTTCTATGACAAGATCACCTGGCTACTGGATGAGGGAAAGGCTGTCAATGTTGTATTCCTAGACTTTTGAAAAGCCTTTGTCTTGTAGACAAATTGGCTACTCATGGCTTGGGTGAGCACACTGCCTCCTGGATAAAACATTGGCTGGACAGGAGAGCCCAGAGAGTGGTGGTTGATGGTGTTAAATCCAGCTGGGGCCTGGGCACTAATGGTGTTCCTCAGGTATGTGTGTTGGGACTACTTCTATTTAACACCTTCATTGACAATCTTGATTCAGGCATAGAGAGTGTCAGCAGTAAGTTTGCAGATGACACCAAGTTAGGTGGCAGTGTTGATTTGAATGAGGGTAGAGAGGCTCTTCAGAGGGACTTGGATAGGCTAGATCAATGGGCCAACATTAACGGGTTGAGTTTTACCAAGGTCAAATGCCAGGTCCTGCACTTGGGTCATAACAACCCTAAGCAACGCTATAGGCTTGGGGCAGTGTGACTGGAGAGCTGCCTGACAGAAAGGGATCTGGGGAATGTAGTAGGCAGGCAGCAATGTGCCCAGGCAGCCACAAAGCCAATGGCATGCTGTCTTGGATGTGTCTAGTAGGAGTAGGGAGGTGATTATCTCCTTGTTCAGTTTCAGGAACTGCAATACAGGAGAGATGTGGAAGGTGCTGGAGCGGGTCCAGAGGAGGGCAACAAAGCTGGGGAAGGGCCTGGAGAAAAAATCTTTTGAAGAGCAACTGAAGGAGCTGGGGATGGTTAGTTTGAGTAAGAGAAGGCTGAGGAGAGACTTCATTGCTGTCTACAGCTACCTGAAAGGACATTTTAGAGAGGCTGCTGTTTGTGTCTTCTCACAGGTAGTTGGAGACAGAACAAGGGGGAATGGCTTCAAGCTGAGGCTAGGTAGGTTTAGATGAGACATTAGGAAAAAGTTTTTCACAGAGAGAGTGGTCAGGCACTGGAATGATCTGCCCAGGGAGATGGTTGAGTCACCAGCCCTGGATGTGTTTAAGGGTCGTTTGTATGTGTTGCTTAGGGATATGGATTAAGGTGAATCTTGTAGAGTAGGGTTATAAGTTGGACTTGGTGATCCTGAGGGGCTTTTCCAACTTTGATGTTTGTGTGATCTACAATGCTTTGGAGATCTCATCCTATAGTGCCATTCTATTGCATTACCACCTGTCGGGAGGAGCACCATGGAGATAGGACAGACATCAATGTGATTAAGCTGTAACTCCATTTATTTGCGATTCTACAGCTCCTTTTATAGCTAGCAAGTGGGGCGCATCTGCTAATACTTCAAGCTAATTGGTAAAGGGGATTATATGTGGAAGACGATAATTGGTTATTGTCCAAGTAGTAACAATAACCATCTCTTTAGCCAGAAAGTTCTTGATAACTTTTCCAGAAGCAGGAACTGTCTCAGTCTGTACCACTGTTTTCCTTCCGTCTGTTCCGGCTCCACTTTCTCCTCACAGATGTTCTGCAGTTCTTCTGTTCAAAGGCGTTCCTCACAGTGGGGGTTGCTCACCACTATCAGGCTATCCCTTCTTAGAAATCTCTCCACAATTCTCCCTTTTTTTCTTTTTTTGAGCAACCCACGCTTGATCTGTGATTTTATGCAATCCCCCTTAAAGACAGCTATAAGCAATGCAACAAACAAAACCCTCACAACAATGTCCCTGTGCAAGAAGCAAAAGTCAGTTGCTGCACAATTCTGCAATAAAATGTGTCTGAGGGTTTCTGTTTCATTAATGTTTCTCTCAACACTTTGTATTGACTGTTAGCTTATCAGCAAAGACAAACGTGCCCAATTCTGATTGGTAACCTAAGTTCTGCAGGATGCTGTCCATCCTAACTAGAAGCATACTGATTGGTTGGTATAATTAGGCACAATCCCATTCATTAATATTCATGAGAACCTGTTATTCCTAACCAGATGTTTCACTATCTCTTTACTCTCTTGTGGGATGCGGCTGCCCTGCCATGGGAACCAGAGGCCTGTGTTAGGTTGCCTTCTTGGACTGTGAGCCAAGGCCAAGTTTATCTCACAATCCCACAATTCCTCCTTTTTGCTTTAAAGAAAGAAGACAGTGTTTATTACCCGTTGCAGGAGCACAGCACTTTAGACTTTACTATACAGGCGACCAACAAGGCAGCTGATCCCACCTAACCTGGAGCTGGTATCCTACTTGTAGCATTGCCCATTTCTCCTAAAAAGAGTTGCTGAAAGCTTGTGCATTAAACCAGTTAGCAAAGCATGCAGAAGTAACTCCTAGAATAACATTTGAAGGGCATGTGCATTTCTCCTTACTTGTTTAGTAAGTTACAGTGTTTGATGTCAACAAGTTTAACAACACCCATATCTCAGAATACATCCCAGTTTCTTGCCCTGATGTCTGTATGGCCATCCTCAGCAAGACTTTTGCTCATTGCCAAAAGCAGGCTGAACACGACAAGCTGGTATCCATCAAAGACAAAACAAACAAACTTATACCTTCCCTACAGTAATAGATATATTCATATTTTCTAGGTTGAACCTCTGTGTGTGATGTATCTGAACAATTCCTTCTTTTTTATTCCCAAAAGCAAAAGGTGTCAAGTTAGCATAAGCAGGTGTATTAGCTACGTTGCAGTGTTACATAAAATACATCTCTATTACATGCTGTGTACGCAGCTTTGCTGTCTCTTCTTCTTCCTGTACTTCATGACTGCACTATGACTCAACTGCATAGGTGTGATGGTACCTTTTTTAATAGCTACACTAGTCTGTAGCAAGGCATATCCTAAAAGCGTCATCTCTCTCCATGCATCTTCTGTAGCAAACTAGTAACTAGTCTAACATGCTGCAAGTAAAATCTCACTGTGAGTGTCAAAACTGAATCCAACAACCTTTAAATCCTTGCCATTTAACCTTGCCAATATGTTGTACCAAAAATCTTTTTTCCTTCCCTTTTTCTTCCCCCTTCCTCCCCTTTTTTTTTAGTTTTTATTATTTTTTAATCCTTACATAATCCCTATTCTATTACTGATATGAAAGAAAAAATCCCAAGCTATAATATCTCTTATTCTAAACTCTTGACCTTTAGCTATACCAATGCTAAAAATCTATAGACTAAAAAAATTGCGTTAAAGTTAAACCACTAAGTTGACTCTGAAAAAAGAAAAACCAAAACTGAAAAAGATAAAAGAAAAAGATGTTACATTTCATAGAGTGCTCTAGTATTTTTGTTGTTCTTCTGCCATGGCATACAAAAAAAGAAAAGGTAAAGAAACCTTAGATCTATCAATCTAAAAATAAAATTATTAATCTATGGACTTATAAACAACTTATCCTAGCAAAATTCCTACAAACTATTATCACCACAATATTCCATTCTAATCATCATTCATTTATCATATTCTACTACAATCATCAAATACTTANTTAGCTATACCAATGCTAAAAATCTATAGACTAAAAAAATTGCGTTAAAGTTAAACCACTAAGTTGACTCTGAAAAAAGAAAAACCAAAACTGAAAAAGATAAAAGAAAAAGATGTTACATTTCATAGAGTGCTCTAGTATTTTTGTTGTTCTTCTGCCATGGCATACAAAAAAAGAAAAGGTAAAGAAACCTTAGATCTATCAATCTAAAAATAAAATTATTAATCTATGGACTTATAAACAACTTATCCTAGCAAAATTCCTACAAACTATTATCACCACAATATTCCATTCTAATCATCATTCATTTATCATATTCTACTACAATCATCAAATACTTATGTACCTTATCCTAATTATCTGAGACTTATAATTACCCAGTATTCATTACTTCCATTATTCCACAATACATTCTCTTTGCATTTACCACATCAAAACAATCCTATGCATATCAAAACCGTCTTATCCATTAACTTCCAAAGTCTGAGATCCATTACCATTGAAAAACTGACTCTAAAAAACATTATCAGGATTTGCATCCAGAAAGAAAATGAAAATAATCTTCCAACAATACAAATTGAAACTATCACTTTAAAAAATGCAGACTTGCAGGACAAGGGTTGGGAGGAGGGGGGAGGGCAGGGGAGGTGTGGAAACAGCAGGTTGGGCTAGCTCTGACAGGAGCTGCAGCCGCACAGGGGGAGGAAAGTTGGGGGGGGAGGTATTGTGGGTGGGGCAGCTCCACAGAGCCGCAACAGATGAAAAAAACCCACAGAGGCGTAGGCTTCTAGGCCATTGATGATGACGTTGCCTTGCAGGTGGTGCCGCTTGTAATGGTGATGTTACTTCTTCCAGGTCAGAGTCATCTTTAGATTCTTCTGTATTCCAGCATTCTGATAGTCGCAAAAGTTCCAGTATGAATTGATCCATTGTACTCGGGGTTCCACCACCCTGCTTTGGTGATTGCTGTCCACTCTGATGACCGCTGACACAAGCTGACAAATGTGAACAGGGCTGTGGACCAATGGGACCCTCTGATGGCAGTAAAGCATATTGTACCTGGATCCCCATGGTCGCTTATAAAAGTCACTTTTGCTGAGGCAGAGGCTGCCTTTGCATTTTCATGGCTATCAGCCGATGTTGTGCCGATATTTGTGCCAAAAGTGTTTTTAAGTAGTTCTGCTGTGCTCCGGACAGTAGGCACCATTATCCCTATTATGGGAGTAGGCATGTTAGTTCCAAAAGTCTCCTTGCTGTTTGTGTTTACTGAGTTCTTGTTGGCTGTTTCTGCAGACGAGGCGGGAGTAGCGACTAGTGCTTGTGCAGTGGCCATTGCTACTCTCTGCTCCACCTGCTTGGCTCATAATATATTAAGGACGTTGTGGTGGTTTAGCAGTTACCTGCCCCTCCACCCCTTGATATAACCCAGGCTAGACTCAGACCAGCTGGAAGTTGATAAATGAAGCTTTATATTTACAGCAATGCACAATATACAAGCAGATATTTACAATGTATAACAGATATTTACAGATATATACAGTGAAAAGATAATAGAGAAACACCACACCCCTCCTAGAGATCAAAATTCCCAAGAGGGGTAACCAACCACCCCTACTACCTTTCCCCCCTTCCCCAATCTTATCTCACCATCTGTTGATGCTGTAGATAGGTGGAGGTAGATAGGCCAGGGGGATTACCAGTAGGAAAAGAAGTTAGTGGAATTATTAAAATCAGCTACAAAAGGCAGAGATAAAGGAACCATGCAGAGAGCAGCTACAGCCCAGAGAGGTCTGAAACCATCTGACTTATCTATATTTGGGTTACATTCTTAAAACAATTTTTTTTTTTCTTTCTCAGTAAAGCTGTGAGTGAAGTGACACAATGTATTTTCATTTCTCAACCAATAGTCTAATTTCTCACTCAGATTCTCCAATTAGTTCAAACCAGCACAGATGTCTGCTTTAATTCCTCATAGTTGTGTCCCACATCCCTTACTCTTGCCCAATTAGTTATCTCATGGAGCTTCTTTAACTTAGCGGTAGTCTCTTTTCTTGGAAAGCATGCTTATAGCAGTGAAAGTCCTGAATCGCGCTCCCAGGATCTACCTATTGCACGTGTCTTTGCCCTGCAATGCCATTTTTGCCTTGTGTCTGCCACCTCATTTTTTGACCCACGAAGATTGAGGTATCTCTGATGCAATCCTACGAGGGGTGGGTCATGATCCCACTTCCAGCTCCCACTGCATTTGCCAGAGGGTGCCAACCCTCAACCTGTGTCTCCTGACCTGCCAGCTCTCGTTGCTGTTCACAGTCTCACCAAAGTAATCCATAGTCCCAGAGTCCCCTAGTTCCAAATGTTTGGGCTCCATTTGTCAGGAGGAGCACCACAGAGGTAGGACAGACATCAATGTGGTTAAGCCATAACTCCATTTATTTGTGATTCTATAGCTCCTTTTATAGCTGCAAGTGGGGCACGTGTACTAATACTTCAAACTAATTGGTAAAGGGAAGACGATAATTGGTTATTGTCCAAGTAGTAACAATAACCGTCTCTTTAGCCAGAAAGTTCTTGATAACTTTTCCAGAAGCGGGAACTGTCTCAGTCTGTACCACTGTTTTCCTTCCATCTGTTCCGGCTCCACTTTCTCCTCACAGACGTTCCGCAGTTCTTCTGTTCAAAGGCGTTCCTCACAGTGGAGGTTGCTCACCACTATCAGGCTATCCCTTCTTAGAAATCTCTCCACAACCACCCTAGAGTGAATCTTAAGTGAGGGTATTGTAACACTTAAGACATTTGTGAAAAAATAATTTGATCCACAATCCCTAATGTGTTTTGCTTGAAAATTTGCAAAAGAAATTAATTTTAGCAACTGTACCAGTGTATTGATTGGGGGCGATTGAAGAGGCTGAAGTTATAAGTTATGTAGCTTTTATAATTTCCAAAAGCCCCACCCACAATCTGTGTGTAGATTAGTTTAAGTTTGGGTTCTAATTTGGTCGGGAAAAAGTCTTCACGAGGATGCCTTTTCTTGTAATTCAGGAAAAATCAGGAAAAATGGAAAGGTTTGGGCATGAAACAGCTTTGCCCTACTTACAGATGGGAGACTGTCTCTTTCACGGCAGTGTCCGGAGTCCAGTGCCTGCCAGAGTCCAAGATGACTGTAGGCACAGCTTTCACGAAGCCACAATCGTGAAGCAAGGCAGGGGAAAGCCAGGGTGCTCCGCAGTGTTCCCACAAATGGCTGCAGTTTACCATTAGAGGCAGGTCCTGTAGCAAGAAGCCAGGATGCTCCTCAAGGTCCGGCTCAAAGTCCGTGCATGGTTCTTGTCTCCAGGTCCGTGTTCAGTTCCCGGTGCAGGTCCCAGTGCAAGTCCCAGTGAAGGTCCGTGCAAGTCCCAGTGCAGGTCTGAGCAAGTCCTTGCAAGTCCTGCTCCAATCTGTCCAGCTGCCATGTATATATACTGAGGTGATTTGTTGCCTCCCTGTTCAAGCCCACGGAGGGTGGGAGAAGGCACTTCACACCTATTGTGCTAAGCCTCTGGTGACAGAGGTGGGGAGGGAGGAAGGAAGGCCGTTTCCTGCCCAATTCACACCTCTGGTGGGGCAGTGGACTGGGCGTGCCCTGCCAAAGTTCACACCTCATCCAAACCTCCAGTAGGGCATTGCCCTGCCCCGCCACAACCAGGAAAGTGTAATTGACCTCTCTTTCTAGATCAATCTGAAACCAGTATATCACAAGTCAAAAAGATTTCTAATAACTAAGTGATTTTGTTGCATATTGAAAAGCACTGAATATGAAAATTGTATGTTTTATTTTGTTGGGGTTTTGACTTAGAACTTGATGCCCTCTCTTTTGAAGTAGTGAAAATGTTAGCTTGCTGTAATTCCATATTGAGAGAACTTGAGAATGTTGGTGTGGTGTCACTTCATACAATTGCCTTTTAATCTTATTTCTTTCTAGGCAAATAAATACAATTTCTAAATGTAATTGCTGTAATTATATGCACTGAAAAATGTTATGTTGATCTTCATGTTATATCACAACTTCTCCATTTATATTTGATTCTACTTTTGTATTGTAGTCTTTAAAAATCATTGCTTGATTGCTTTTCTGGTAGAAGAAGTTGACTGGTTTTGAAATTTCAGTCTTCTAGTATAGTCAGAAAACACTATTTCTACACTGACATTCTTTTATCTGCTTTGTATTAAAAGGAATATGAGTTTATTTAATGTTCACCTATCTGAAAAGGTAAATTAATCAATTTTTTGCACATTTTAAACAAGTGTGCATTATTATTATCAGAATCATAGCATCAGAGAGTGTTAGAGGCTGGAAGAGACCACCAGAGATCATTGAGTCCAACCCCTCTGCCAAAAGCAGGATCATCCAGGGTAGTCCACACGGGAATGCATCCAGGCAGGTTTAGAAAGTTTCCAGAGGAGACTCCACAACCTCTTTGGGCTGCCTGTTGCAGTGCTTACCTTAAAAAGCCTGTCCTAAGGTTACAAAAAAAAACCACACCAAACACTGACTATTAGAGAAATGCCAAAAGAGTCAATGTTTGCTGGGGTTTTTTTGTAATCTTAAGACAGGCCTTTTAAGTGCAGGGCTTGTGAAGAATGCTGAGTTCTTAAGTAGAGGGAAGAAGCATGTCTACACAGAATCACAGAATGTCAGGGGCTGGAAGGGACCTCGAAAGCTCATCCAGTCCAACCCCCCTGCCAGAGCAGGATCACCTACACCAGATCACACAGGAACATGTTCAGGCAGGTTTTGACTATCTCCAGAGAGGTAGACTCCACAATTCCGCTGGGCAGCCTGTTACAGTGTTCTGTCACCCTCACAGTGAAAAAAAATTCTTCCTCATGTTTGAATGAAACTTCCTGTGCCTCAACTTCTGTTCATTGCCCCTTGTCCTGTCATCAGGCAGCAGTGGCTCCATCCTCCTGGCACTCACCCTTTGAATAATCGTAAGGTCATATTATCCCGCTAGATTATAGGCAGATAGGAAAAAGTCAGACTGTATCATCTCTCACAGAAGTTGTATGGTAGGCTATCTTCCTTTCTCTTATGGTGATTTTATAGAAAGTAATAACATAAGACATTATAATGGACACTATCCTTTATGGGATTGCATTTCTCTTCCAAGTACCTGTTTTTCTGTCTGACCTGTTGTGTTGGTTTGAGGTAATTGGAGAATTTAAGTGAGAAATTAGACTATTGGCTGAGAGAGAGTTAAACACTGTGTCACTTCACCGAGTTTTGCTGAGAAAGAAAAAAAGTTGTTTTAAGAACTATTCTCAAAACAACCAGATTAGCAGTTTGCTTCTGTCTGTGTCTGGCAGCGGCTGCTTCTCTGGCATGATCCCTCTTTGTCTCTCTGTCTTTTAGCTAATTCAGAGTAAAACTACTAACGCCTTCCTATTACTAATCTCTCTGACCGATCTTCAGCTTATCTGCAGCATCAACAGGTGGTGAGATAAGGCTGGGGAAGGGGGGAAAGGTGGTAGGGGGGATTTGGTTACCCTCTCTTGGGGATTTTGGTCTCCAGGAGGGGTGTGGTGTCTGTATTGCCTTTTCACAGTATATATATCTGTAAATATCTGTTATATCCTGTAAATATTTGCTTGTATATTGTGCATTGCTGTAAGTATAAAGCTTCATTTATTAACTTCCAGTGTCCTGAATTCTAGCCAGGGTTTATAAAAGGTTGGGGGGAGCAGGTAACTGCTAAATCCACTACATTTTTAAATTGGCTTACCCAACGTGAGGTTTGAAGTTTAATTACATCTGTTTGACTGTTGATTAAATCCTGGAAGTTAAAAATGAAGCTGATCTGGGTACTGTGTTCAGTTTTTCCTTCTCTGATTTTCTGGTTTTTGCATAGATGGCTTGTGGCAACAATTGGTACCTATATTTAGAATATGGCATGGTGGAAGTTTAAAAAGATTATTTGGGATTATGGAGACTTTTTTTCGGTTACGTACATTTAAATTTAACTGCATTAACTTCCAATGTTGTTTTTGATGCTTTTAATAAATCAGGAAATATTAGTTACTCAAATGCATTGGTAAAGGTGATAATGCCCCAGAGTACTATATTGGACCCCTGTGAGAATTTCTATTTGAGGGCAACGGTGGTATATTTAAGCTGTGTCATAGTTTTCCTATTAATAATAATATTAATATTAATATCTCTATTGAGTATTTTAAAAACCGCTGTCACTTTAAGTAGGCAAATTGACCGAGCTAGGTGAAAAAGATATAAAGAAACTGGAATGCAAACAATAGAGTCTGGCT
>VWZI01017274.1:0-19056 GCA_013396835.1 Psilopogon haemacephalus | reverse complement strand
GAGGTCTCTTCCAACCTAAACCATTCTATGATTCTATGATTGTCTTCCTCCAGTACTGTAGAGAGTGTGTTGCAGAGGGGATGTTTCTGAGGCCTTGTGTGTAGGCACTGACTCCCTGGGCCCACAAGTGAGCCAGGCAACCTCATTTGTTTTAGTTAGGTTTGGGACCCCAGGGCCCATGCCATGGTTTGTAAAGTACCTCCACCTGGCTGGTAGGAATTGGTGTTAAGCAGAATTGCAGAATCTCAGAATCACAGAAACATCCAGGCTGGAAAAGCCCCTCAGGATCACCAAATCCAACCTATAACCCTACTCTACAAGATTCACTTTAAACCATATCCCTAAGCACTACATCCAAACGACCCTTAAACACATCCAGGGTGTGACTCCATCACATCCCTGGGCAGCTCATTCCAGTCCCTGACCACTCTCTCCATGAATTTTTTTTTCTAATGTTTGATCTAAACCTCCCCAGGCTCAGCTTGAGGCCATTCCCCCTTGTTCTGTCTCCAATTACCTGTGAGAAGAGACCAGCAGCAGCCTCTCCACAATGTCCCTTCAGGTAGCTGCAGACAGCAATGAAGTCTCCCCTCATCCTTCTCTGTTTCACACTAACCATCCTCAGCTCCCTTAGTCGCTCCTCATCAGATTTATTCTCCAGGCCCTTCCCCAGCTTCCTTGTCCTCCTCTGGACCTGCTCCTGCACCTCCACATCTTTCTTGCATTTTGGTGCAGCACTCGAGGTGTGGCCTCATCAAAGCTGAGTACAAGGGGACAGTCACCTCCCTGCTCCTGCTGGACCCTTGCAGAGTTACAGGTCTGCTAGAGGATGTCTTGGCTGGCCTTGTGCTTTGCATGCTGCTAACCTTGAGCTTTGACAATGGGCTGCTCCAAAATGCCTGGAAGTCACAGGTATTTTAACCCATAACAGACAGATTTTTTCCAGCTTCCTACACTGACACTGCCATTGTACCTTCTCCTCCACTGCAGGAGGTGGTGGTAGCATCCTTTTGTTATTTGTCTGTGAAACACAGACAAATCAGCCTCATGGGGAGGCCTCTTGCAGAAGGTTTGTAGTGGGTTTGCAGTGACCTGCCCCCCCACCTTTTAAAACCCCGGCTAAAACTCAGAAAAACACACTGGAAGTTAATAAATGAAGCTTTATATTTACAGCAATGCAAATATACAAGCAAATATTTACAAGATATAACAGATATTTACAGAAATATACAGTAAAAAGGAATACAGACACCACACCCCTCCTGGAGACCAAAATCCCCAAGAGAGGGAAACCAAACCCCCTACCACCTTCCCCCTTTCCCCAGCTTTATCTCACCACTTGATGATGCTGCAGATAAGCTGAAGATCGGTCAGAAAGATTAGTGGCAGGAAGGAATGAATGGTTTTAGTGATTTTGCTCTGAATTAGTTCAAAGGCAGAGAGATGAAAGAAGCTGCTGAAGCCAGCGCGGACCCAGAGCCGACTGAACTGCGCAAGCACACTGGCTTATCTGGATGTTTTGGGAACATTCTCAAAACAATCTTCTTTCTTCTCTCTCAGTGAAACTGGGTGAAGTGACACGCTATGTTTAACTCTCTCTCTCTCAGGCAATAGTCTAATTTCTCACTCAAATTCTCCAATTAGCTCAAACCAACACACCTGGTAAGGCATCACTGCTTTCCCGCTGAAGGTGCCATTCAGGTGCTGTTTCTTCCTGGAGTTTCTCTTGCTTTCCACACACCAAATAAGGCTTCTCTTCCTGCTTCAGACTTGCCCTTCAGAATTTTCCCTAGTTCAAAGATCCTTCTGTAGGACCAAAGGCCTTCAAAGGAGACCTTTCATTTGTACAATGGCTTTGATACAAATGAACCTCAGAGGTTTAAATGCCAGATAAAAGTAGAGTGCATTAACCCCCACAATTGCTCTAATGAAGTCAAGGTGAAGTAAAGTCTGGGTCACAACTAATGGATGAGCCATTAACACCTCTCAGGCATGACGGCACTTAAAAATATCAAACAGAAAATGCATTTAGGTGCCTTTCAGGTGCAGAACTAGTCACAGTGCGGTGAGAGCAAGCAGTCATGAAGAGATTGCAGTTTCATTGCTTCTCCCTCTATTCCACTTTTAAGGTTATCTCTCCTCTTGAAGATTTTTGCCATCACAGAGCTGCCAGATGGCAGGTATTTTTTTAATGTAAGTTCTTAATGCTTCAAGAACTTTTTTTGATCCAGAAACTCCATTTCAGAACTCCGCCTCTGATCAGCAGTTCTCTACTGGCAGATGTGTTTGCCTAAGTATTCACTGAGTTTGTATCAGAAAGGCTGGAGGTCCTACCCTCTGCTAGAAAGTACTTCCTAGTGGAGAAGATAATTTTTCGCTCCAACACCAAGGGTCTGGATTAAAATCAGTTACTTCCCACAGTGAAGCTGATCACTGTGGGTGGATGGGCAGGGGAAACTTGTCCCTTCAGAGATTAAGATTTATTGCTGTTTTGCTGCAAAGGTTTTGCTTCCCCTCAATCTGCTTGCAGAGGCACAGTGGCTATTTTGAATGACTGGGATGGTACTGCCGAGTGACAACACTTCAGAGGACAGCAGATTCTTGCTGGCAGGGGTTGGGACTTGGACTGGGATCCAGACTCTAAAAATGGGTTTGTGAAGGCCTGAAAAAAAGGCTCTTCAAACCTCTTGAGGTTGCTTCTTCTCAGAGGATCTTTTACAGAAGTCCTAATCATGCTCATACCTTGGGCTTTTGGCACTGTAGCCTAGATTATGTTCACCATAATACAAAGTTGGAGCATGCTTTTTTTCTTTTTCTTCTTTTTTCCTGGCAAAAAGTTACTTAAACTGCTACTAGCCTATGTGCAAGCCTGTGTTCCCATGGCTGAGCATGTTCACATAACCCGTGTGGGGAGAGAGAAATTTAGCTGTGTGTGCATAGGATCTGTGGTTCTCCGAGTGGCTTCTGCTTAGGGCACTGCTGCTGCTGGCACTACTGATGCCCTTATTGCTACTATTCTCTCACCAGCCACTGTGATGCTTTTGTCCCAGGCATCCTGCTCTGGCAGAGGGGTGGGAGTGGATATCCAGAGGTCACTTCCAACCCCTAGCATCCTGTGATTCCAGAAAGAAATTTCTCTTAACTGTTGTCAAACAGTTCTGAGTTGTGGTTGAGTGCACATCTTGCATTTACCTCTGAGTCAGTTGTAGCTGCCTTAGAGAGA
Source organism: Psilopogon haemacephalus (assembly GCA_013396835.1). NCBI lineage: Eukaryota > Metazoa > Chordata > Aves > Piciformes > Megalaimidae > Psilopogon > Psilopogon haemacephalus. Next base: position 15,833 of record VWZI01017274.1, on the reverse strand, counting down.
GTGTGGCTCATCAGGGAAAGCTGGGGTGGGAAAAGGCTGGGAAACTGGAAGCATCCATGAAAATGCTTCAGCTTCTGCCCCATAAGCGTGCACTCCCTTTGGATGGTTGTTTAAGGTTGTAAATGAGGAGTTTCCTTCTAACCATGCTATGCTGCAATAAACAGTGTCACAGGCAACCTGAAATCTTATTTTGCCAGCTTGTGATGGACATCCCTCACCGGTGAATGAAGCCCCTTGTGAAAGCTGGCTTTGGTGCACCAGTGTATCCCAGCCTTGCAGAGTGGTTGTGGGTTTAAGGCTGGGTGTCTCTGACTGGGGAGGAACTGGATAGCCCAGGAAAGGAAATCTGTGATATTTCACTCCTATCATTCATGCATCTCCCCTGCACAAATACACATTTCAGTCTATTCTGCCCTTTCCTCCCTCTCTCTTCTCCCAGGGTGCCGAACTGGAATCTGTCTGTTACTTATGGGGAAGTTGAGGCTTTTGGCCTTCAGTGTCCTGGCTAATTTTCACTATGTCATTCAGGCCTGGGTGGGGAAGGTGTTGCATCCTGGTTGAGAGGTTTTTGGATGCTGGCCTAGAGAGATCTTGATAAAGCCCAGGCTGGAGAACTGGGACAAGACTGAATACAAATTTTGTATTTTTAAAGTTTTTGGTACTGTTGTATCAAGTTGTGAATAGTACTTGCATTTAAATGTCCAATTCTTTCCAACCCCGTGGGGAGTGTTTTCTTTTACCCCATTGGGGAGGGGTGAAAGGATCACAGAATGGTTTAGGTTGGAAGGGACCTCAAAGATCATCCAGTTCAAACCCCCCACCATAGGCAGGGACACCTCCCACTAGAACAGGTCACTCAAGGCCTCAGACAACCTGGCCTTGAACACCTCCAGGGAGGGAGCAGCCACAATCTCCCTGGGCAACTTGTGACAGTCTTTTACCACCCTCACTGTAAACAACTTCTTCGTAACATCCAGTTTAAATATCCCCTCTGCCAGTTTAAACCTATTCCTCCTCATCCTGTCTCTCCAAGACCTTGTAAATAGTCCCTCCCCAGCCTTCCTGTAGCCCACTTCAGATACTGGAACGTCATTCTAAGGTCTCCTTGAAGCCATCTCTTCTCCAGGTTGAAGAGCCCCAACTCTCACAGCCTGTCCTTATAGCAGAGCTGCTGCAGCCCTCTGAGCATCTTTGTGGCATTCTCTGGACTCACTCCAGCAGTTCCATGTCCTTCTTGTGCTGGGGGCTCCAGGACTGCACACAGTACTGCAGGTGGGATCTGACAAGAGCAGAGTAAAAGGGGAGAATCCTCTCTCGCCCTGCTGGCCACACTGCTCTTGCTGCAGCCCAGGCTGCTGTCTGGGCTGCACACACACACTGCCAGCTCATGTTGATCTTTTCATCAACCAAAGAGCTTCTGTCCAACCTGAACCTACAGCAAGAGGGAAGAAACATTTGCACCAAATGCTGTCTGCTGTTCCCTTGGCACATTAGAGTGTGCAGGTGGGATGACAGAGGTGTAGCAGAGAGATGTATGCTTTAATTTCCTGCCTGCAGCTTGTTAGTCTGTGGAACTGAAACACCAAATTGTTGTTTAAGTTGTCTGTATAATTGCTATCATGCTAAGCAAACGCAGGACACAAAACTCACAAGGCAGGACACAAAGAGATTTGCCAGCACTCCTGTCAGAGCCCTGAGCAGCAAGAAGGTGAATCTTGTGTCTGATTCATCTCATGTGGCTGTCAGATTTGTACCACTACCCACATTCAGGAGAATGAGCCTTGGCTGTGACACTGCAAAGCCTTTCCCAATGAATCCTCAGGGTATAATTTAAGGAAACAGGGTCATGTGTTGGACACTGTGTCTTGCACAGTTGGTGTCATTATCTCTTATGTATTAGCAGGCTACTAATGCTGACATCTAATTAGCACCAAGAAACTGATTAACTCTCAATAGGCTCAAGAGAAAGAAGAAAAATAGATCTCAGCAAAGCAATTAGGTAATATATTTAATAAATTAAAACACTTGTGATTATAAGCTCACGCTGGCAATTTTCTTTTTTCTGCTGCATGGCTGATGGCAGCAACAACAATAAAATTCAAATGGTAAATGTGGCACTGTGTTAATGGCAGGGTGACCAAAACAGAGCACAGAAAACCCCGCTTGAGCTTTCTCTAATGGGAAATTTATCATTCAAAACAGTTGCATTTATTTATTAGGTGAAAAGTTGCATTTGAGCCCCAGTAAAATGAATGGAACTCAGATTTCTTGTTGCTGTGGCAGATCTGTATCGTGCCATGGAAGCCAAGCACCTAAAAGAAGCTTCAAGACAGACTTAGAGTCATAGAATGGTTTAGGTTGGAAGAGACATCAAAGATCACCCAGTTCCAACCCCCATGCCATGGGCAGGGACACCTCTCACTAGATCAAGTCTCTCAAGGCCTCATCCAGCCTGGCCTTGAACACCTTCAGGGAGGGAGGAGCAACCTCTCTGGGCAACCTGTGCCAGTCTTTCACCACCCTCACTGGAAAGGACTTCTTCCTAACATCTAGCCTGAGTCTCCCCTCTGCCAGTTTAAACCCATTACTCCTCATCTTTTCTTTCCAAGACCTTGTAAATAGTCCTCCCCCCTTCAGATACTGGAAGTCCACTCCTCGAAGCCTTCTCTTCTCCAGGATGAAGAACCTCAACTCTCACAGCCTCTCCTCAAAGCAGAAGAGCTGCAGCCCTCTGAACATTTTTGTGGCCTCCTCTGGACTCACTCCAACAGTTCCATGTCCTTCTTGTGCTGGGGGTTCCAGAATTGTGCACAGTACTCCACGTGGGGTCTGACAAGAGCAGAGTAAAGGGACAGAACCGCCTGCCTCGCCCTGCTGGCCACACTGATCTTGCTGCAGCCCAGGACACAGTTGCTGTCTGGGCTGCATGCACACACACGCTGTTGGCTTATGCTGAGCTTTTCACCAGCCCAGACCCCCAGGTCCTTTTCCTCAGTGCTGCTCTCCAGCCATTTTTAGAATAGAATAGAATAGAATAGAATAGAATAGAATAGAATAGAATAGAATAGAATAGAATAGAATAGAATAGAATAGAATAGANAATAGAATAGAATAGAATAGAATAGAATAGAATAGAATAGAATAGAATAGAATAGAATAGAATAGAATAGAATAGAATAGAATAGAATAGAATAAGCCATGTTGGAAGAGACCTCCAAAATTATCCAGTCCAACCTATCACCCAGCCCTATTGCTACGTAGCAGGCAGTCATGTTTGCTGCTTATCTTTTACAAAGTAACCTAAGTGCACATAAATGGTAAGCCACGTAACTATCGAGTAGGCAGTAACCTCCATCTTGTTATGCCTTTTAATGAGGCAAAAGGCTTTTTCTTATGTCCAGAACAATAAAATCTCAAATGCACTCTGCATATACTGCCAGCCAACACAGGTGACCTGCAGGATCTGCTGTTTACTGCCCATACATACTACAGTGCCCCAAAAGGCTTTGGCTTTCAATGCAATGACACAAAACAGCTTCCTAACAAGAAAGCCATACTCCTTGCATGCTCAATTTAAAGCATTTCATAATTGGGTTAATTTAAATGCTAATTTTATTGAATACAGGCTCCTCTAAATCACTGAGGTGAATTCTTGCCAGACTCTTGTAGTAATAATAGTATTTCAAAAGGTTTGAAGTTCATGTTAGGTTTAGACAAGCACTAGAAAGTCTGTTTGCATGTCCAGCATTGACTGCAAACCTTGAGGATTCTCACACCTTGCTTTCTTCTGGATTACAGTGTTGTTCTGGTGTGCATTAAGAAGTGTGTGTCCAGCGGAGTGAGGGAGGTCCTCTTCCCACTCTGCTCTGCCCTAGCGAGGCCCCACCTGGAATATTGCATCCAGTCCTGGGCTCCCCAGTTCAGGAGGGACAGGGATCTACTGGAGAGAGTCCAATGCAGGGCTACAAGGATGCTGAAGGGACTGCAGCACTGCCTGATGAGGAAAGGCTGAGAGCCCTGGGGCTGCTTAATCTGGAGAGAAAGCTGAGATGAGATCTGAGCAATGCCTGTATATAGCTGAGGGCTGGGGGTCAGGAAGGAAGGGACAGGGAGAGCTTCTGCTCACTTGTGCCCTGGGATGGGACAAGGGGTAAGGGATGGAAACTGCAGCACAAGAAGTTCCATCTCAATATGCAGAAGAAATTCTTGCCTGTAAGGGTACCAGAGCACTGACACAGGCTGCCCAGAGTGGTTGTGGGTTGTCTTTCTCTTGAGACTTCCAAAACCCATCTGAATGTCTTCCTGTGCAACCTGTGCTAGATTCTCCCATCCTGTTCTAGCAGGGGAATTGGACTGGGAGATCTCCACAGGTCCCTTGCCACCCTTAATACCTTGTGATCTGCTGTATGGTCAGCTCCTTTATTTCCTGTTTTGAAACCCTCTTGATGGCATTTATAGCCACTTTAAAAAAGAAAAATAAAAACATTTCCAGCTCATGTATAGATAGTACAAGGAAAACTCCAAATTCCTATCAGTTTAGGATCATGCAGCACTTCACAGCCACATTTACAGTTTGCAAACATTATTTTTTAGTGTAAGAACCACATTTTGGTGCACAGCTGATGGCACTGGTTTGTCTTCCACTATATGTAGGTGTATTGGTCTGGTTTAAGCTTCCCAGAGACTCAAAGCCTAACAGAACAATAACATAAATAGGATGTCTCCCCCCTTTGGAAAGAATTAGGTATAGAGAGTGAAAACAAAGGGATAAAACACCCAAAGAATAGTCTTGCTCTGATTTGGAAGTTAGAAGGAAAAACTTAAACAATAAGTCAAAGGTATTTAAGGTAAGAGGCTACAAAAAGCTATACGGAAGGAAAACAAGATACAAAATATATACAAAACCAGATTGATGGCAATGGATGGAGGTAGATTCAGGAGGTGTTTGTTCTGCCATCTGGTAGGCTGGCCAAGGCAAAGCAGGAGCAGCAGATACACACATGCTGCTGTCAGGTGAAGCAAGGCAGAGAGAGAGAAACAGGAAGTTCCTCTGGTTTTGTAGGGAGTCTGGACAGGAAGTGTGAGAGGGTTAAACACTGCACCTGGGGTCAGGTTCAGACCACCCCCAGGGAGGAGTCAGGGGTACCTGGGGTGAGGTTCAAACCTCCCCCAGGAGGAGTTAACTCTTTACATTAAGTCGCAAATGCTCTGTAACAGGAGCAAGTGGCATTTAACACACTTTTACAGATTCCTCAGGCTATGATGGAAATGTACAAATGCCTGCCTTTCTTTTTGGCTTAGATGGTGCTTGAAGTAAGACGTCTGCTGCATGGAGCAGCTAGTGGCACATGTTCTCATGTGTTCATTTCCTGGACTAGCTCTGTGATAAGTGGGATCTGCTCTTCCTCAACACACCTTTTTTAATTTTTTTCTAAGATAACATTAGAAGTTGAAAGGGGTAGTCAAGCCTTCTCCCAGGTTCAAGATTAGTTTGGAAGCTGCAGCAACAGGCTTGGAAGGACCTTGTTGCTTCTTGCCAACTTGCTCCAGTTGCGGAGTGACTGGGAAGCAACTTCGTTGGGTCCTGCTCATGCCTCTGTGAGCAGCCCACAGCAACTGCTCTCTTCCTGCTGCTTCTCCCAGCTGCCAGTGTCTTCACAGGCACAAGTCTGGTCACAGAATCACAGAAACATCCAGGCTGGAAAAGCCCCTCAGGATCACCAAATCCAACCTATAACCCTACTCTACAAGATTCACTTTAAACCATATCCCTAAGCACTACATCCAAACGACCCTTAAACACATCCAGGGTGGGTGACTCCACTACCTCCCTGGGCAGCTCATTCCATGAAAACTGGAACCCTGACCACTCCCTCCATGAAAAACTTCTTCCTAATGTCCAGTCTAAACCTCCCCAGTCTCAGCTTGAGGCCATTCCCTCTTGTTCTGTCTCCAATTACCTGTGAAAAGAGACCAGCAGCAGCCTCTCCACAATGTCCCTTCAGGTAGCTGTAGACAGCCATGAAGTATTCCCTCAGCCTCCTCTGTTTCACACTAACCATCTCCAGCTCCCTCAGTTGCTCCTCATCAGATTTATTCTCCAGGCCCTTCCCCAGCTTCCTTGCCCTCCTCTTCACTGTCTCCAGCACCTTCACATCTCTCTTGTATTGTGGTGCCCAAAACCAAACACAATACTTGAGGTCTGGCCTCACCAAAGCCTGACTGTCCATTTAAGTGTCTCTCAGAGGTAGGGAGAATGCCCGAGGCAACCAAGACTGAGTCACTGCTGCACTCCCCCTGGAGCTGTTTCTCCACAATATGCTCTGGTCGGTGCCTGCAAGCAGCAGCAGCACTCTGCCTGCCTCCAACACGACTGGAGTTAATCTAGGACTAATGGAGCTATCTCTACATGGAACAATGGAGGCAGCCAAGTCTGTTTAATAGAACAGGAAGAACAATCTCTGAAATTGTCTCGCTTCTCCTAATATTTTCCTCTTGTTATTAAAACAAATCTATTGAGGATGAAATAAGGCAGTGAGAAATTCATCACCTGTAGCTCATCAATTGATTTTTTTTTTTAATACTGTCTTGAAAAAGTTGTCATAAACACCAACAAATGCAAAGCAGCTTTCAAGATGACTTTTTGTTACAGGCATATTCCTGAACTATTCATCTGTGTTAAATGCATTTTGCCTTGAATCATATGTCATGTTGCCAGAAAAGAGTAGTTTCCATGCCAACTCATTTGCAACGTGGGGGAAAAAAAATCAAAGCTACTAACATCTGCAAGATGTCAGTACTGATATAAGCCACTTGCCATGAAAAACATAGAGCTGCAGGAGGGTTTGCCAAACAGGCACTATATATAGGGGAGAATGTCATAAACTAATCATTGAACACTGCATTTCCATTCCTTTTTTGGCTGTATTCTTGATCTAATCTTTGTGCCAGAAAAGGCTTGCAGCAAAAGGAGCATCAGTGTCTTCCACGCACATTTCTTTTGTAAAGCAGGAATTACTTGGATTTTTTTTCTTTTTCCTGTTTTTTAAAATATTTTTTTTACTCAAGCCTGCACAAAAGCCTTAAACATTATAAGAGCTTGTGGAAGAAACTGCTGCTTCACTTTCCATACTATTTCCTTTCAATTCTCTGAGCTGCAAAATCTCCTTTTATAAAGATTGTATTCATCAGCAAGATTAATGAGACCTGGTGTCTGAAACTGTGGACTCCATTTCACAACTACTATTTCCCCTACATTCTTCTCCCTTTTAATTTTTTTTTTTTTTAAGGAAGATTGTTTGTTTATTACCCAAGTATTATGAAATGCCAGAGGCTGAAGCTGGAGCAGTTCAAATATCAAGGTATATTTAATTTTGAGATCATCCAGGATTGTCGTATTGGGAGAGACATTGCAGGCAGCAGGACTTTGTTTTGTTTTAGTTTTCTTTCTTTCTTGGAGGTATTAAAACCATTCTAATGTTCAAAACTTTAGTGCAGATCTGGACATGCTGGAATGTGCCCAGAGAAGGGCCACGAGAATGATCAGAGAGCTGGAGCTGCTCTGCTATGGGGACAGGCTGAGAGAGTGGGGTTGTTCAGTCTGGAGAAGAGAAGGTTCCAAGGAGACCTTGTAGTCCCCTTCCAGTATCTGGAAAATATCCAGTATCCACTACACCTGATTTGTTTTGCAGGGTAGTGTATCTTGGGACAGGACTGAATGCAGCCAATGCCAGAAGATGGTCCTACATAAATAAGAGTCTCACACAGAATCAAGCACAGAATCATACAATGGTCTGGGTTGGAAGGGACCTCCAAAGGTCATCCAGTCCAGCTCCCTCTGCACTCAGCAGGTATATCCTCAACTAAATCAGGTTGCCCACAGCCCTGTCCAGAACCACCTTGAATAGCTCCAGGGATGACACTCAAACACCTCTCTGGTAAACCTGTTCCTGTGTTCCAGCACCCTCATGGTGCAGAGCTTATTCCTCACATCCAATCTAAATCTGCTTTGCTCTAGTTTGAAGCCATTGCCCTCATCCTGTCCCTGTAGACTTTTGCAAACAGTCTCTCTCTGGCCTTTTTGTAGCCAACTTCATGTACTGTAAGGTCTCTATTAGGCCTTCTTGGACCCTTCTCTTCTCCAGGCTGGACACCCCAAGCTTCCTCAGCCTGTCCTCATAGCAGAGCTGCTCCAACCTCCTAATAATTTTCATGGCCCACTCTGGACATACTCCATTAGGTCCATGTCCTACCTGTGTTGAGGTCTGCAGAGGTGGATGCAGCACTGCAGATGAGGTCTCATCAGAGCAGAGCAGAGGGGCAGGATCCCCTCTCTCCATCTCTGGCCATGCTGATTTGGATGCAGCCCAGGCTGCCATTGGCCAATATTTCCTGCCCGTTATGAATGCAAACAAGTATGAAGAGAGCTTCTCTGTTGGAAAAACTGTTGGCCAGCACCCTCCAGGTGCACTATGACTGGCTGCCAGGCAAGCACAGGATGGCTCATTGCATCCAAACAGCACCTGGAGTACTGTATACAGTTCTGGAGCCCCCAACACATGAAGGACATGGAACTGTTGGAGTGAGTCCAGAGGAGGCCACAAAGATGCTCAGATGGCTGCAGCAGCTCTGCTATGAGAACAGGCTATGAGAGTTGGGGCTCTTCATCCTGGAGAAGGGAAGGCTTCAAGGAGACCTTGGAATGGCCTTCCAGTATCATGAAGGGTGCTACAGGAGGGCTGGTGAGAGACTATTTACAAGGTCTTGGAAAGAAAGGATGGGGAGTAATGGGTTTAAACTGGCAGAGGGGATATTTAAACTGGATGTTAGGAAGAAGTTATTTACAGTGAGAGTGGTGAAATACTGGTATGGTTTGAACAAGGAGATAGTGGCTGCTCCCTGCCAGGTTAGATGAGGCCTTGAGCGAGCTGTTCTAGAGGGAGGTGTCCCTGCCTATGGTGGGGGCTTGGAACTGGATGATCTATGAGGTCCCTTCTAACCTTAAAGAGCCTATGAGTTATCAGGTGAAAACATAAGGAACTATCTTACTATAAAGAGAAGCTCTAAAAGATCACAGAAACCAAAATTAATTTAGGCATGGCAGTGTAGGCAGGAAGTTAATTCTTAACCATTCTATGATTCTATGATTTGCAAAGCCTATCCCTGTGGCTGGTGCCAGTGAGCGTGTGACACAAACCTTTCCAGTTGAGTGTCAGCGCCAAATCTCACAAAGGAATATTCCCTCTTGCTGAGTGCTGCTTACCCCCTGAAAGCAATGCATTGTCACAAAGTTGTCAGAGCGATGGTGAACAAATATGAGTTAATTCCGTGGGAATCATCCTAATGTAAGAAAGATTTGAAATATCTGATTGAAACATTTATGGTAAACCCTTTTGTGAAGAGAAGGTTCTGACCAGCTCTACTTGCTTGTAAGATTTGGGTGGGGAAGAGAAGAAACAAATATTTCCATAATTTTATATCTATTATGTCTATTAAAATGCTTGTAACTGTGGCTTTTTAGCAGAAGGTTATCACAGGCAAGCAGAATTGAAAGCAAATGTTTCTTCAAGAGCATTATTTATTTCACCAAGTTTTGAAAGTTAAACCACAAGTAAGACTTACTCCATGAAATCACAGAAAATATCTGACTGGAAGAGACCTCAAAGATCATCCACTCCAAACTTCCACCCAGCACTGAAGGGTCAACACTAAACCATGTCCCTAGGAGCCAGCTCTACAGGCTGCTTAAACACCTCCAAGGTTGGTGATTCCAGCATTGCCCAGGGCAGACCATTGCAATGGCTGAGAACCATCTCTGGGAAGAAATATTTCCTAGCATCCAGCCTGAACCTCCCCTGGGACAGCTTGGAACCATTTCCTCTACTGTTGCTTGACACCAAGGAGAAAAATCTGCCCCCTACTTCTGTAAGGATATGAAGAATTACCTGGAATCGATTTATTTAGTTATTTAATTATATTTTTTAAAATATGTGTTTTAAATTATGTGTATTTATTTAAAACCAATATGAAATGTCATGAGCTTTGCTATTCCTGAGTGAATGTTCAGGTTACCACTCAACAGCTGTGCAACATACCCCTCATCATGGTGTTTTTCTGTGCAGCTTTACACTGTAACTATACATTCATATGCACATCCAAGTTCACAGGATGTCAGTGATTGGAAGGGACCTCTGGAGATCTTCCAGTCTAACCCCTCTGCCAGAGCAGGACTACTGAATCTAGTGCAGGTCACAAAGAAACACTTCCAGACAGGACTGGAAAGGCTCCAGAGAAGGAGACTCCACAACCTCTCTGGGCAGCCTGTGCCAGTGCTCTGGGACCCTTACAGGCAAGAAGTTCTTCCTTATGTTGAGGTGGAACTTCCTGTGCCGCAGTTTCTCTCCATTGCCCCTCGTCCTGTGCTAGGGGACAAGTGAGCAGAAGCTGTCTCTGACCCCTCCTTCCTGACCCCCAGCCCTCAGATATTTGCAGTCATTGATCAGATCCCCTCTCACACATATATGTATCTATATATTAATATACACATTAGCATATCTGCTAGGTTGGGTAAACAATTTGAAAGTTACTTCTGTCTGCAAACCCATGTAGTTAAATCTCTGAGGAAACCATAATTGAAAGAGATTAGAACATATTTACTTTCTGCCTCATAAAATGGATGTGTTTTGTACAGTGACAGAAGCATCCTTATAACTAAGCAGTTTCTTTTTATCCCTTTGTGTGCACAACCTCAGCAGAGCAGGGAAGCATCTCTGGAAGAGGAAACTATGACTGTAAAATGATTTTTAAGAGTTCATTCGAAGGCAGTGAAGCACAACACCCAGAAAGGCTTTAAATTGGTTTTTCTTTTTAAAATCAGATTTCAGATTGCCAGTGTCCTGCACTGTTATGCTTAGAATTCTAACCTGGAATTCTGTTGCACTTTGCCTATCACCACTCTCCAAGGAGTGCTGCATCTCTTCCCTTCTGCAGAAATGCTAATGCCAGAGCAGCTCAATCAGAATAGGCTAAGCCTTCCGAAGGTTCATTATGTTTTGAATAGGGTTTCAGCTCCAAGAAATTATGTGATGAGATGATCTTTGTGCATAAGAGCTGAGTGCTGTGTGCTGGTTCAAAGCAAGGAGCAGCTGTGTTGAGGAGAGCCTGTGGACCCCTGCCTTGCTCTTTACTCACCAGGTGAGAGAATATGCCCTTCATCTTCCCTCCTCTCTGACACTGCTAATGACAGCCTGGGCCAGGCAAGGTTGAAGTGTGACAAGAACAGTGCTGACTTTCCACAACGAGGCTTGGAGTTCTCCTTGTGGGATAATTGCTACAGTTTTGTAATTATGGACCCTCAGCACAAGATTGCACATGTTCTTGAACCAAAGGGCTTGATCATGCCATGCTTCTCACTGCAGATAAATATTCAATACTTCTTAGCTGTCCATCTGATAGAAATAGGCTGGCTGTAGAGACCTCAAATTGCATGTTTCCAGATTTTAACTCACTCTGGGCACGAAACGGAGAAATGTTTGCAGGTAAATGAGTGGTGGTAAAAATTTACAGTCCCGAGGCAACCCCCCAGCACAGACTGTTCTGTAGCTTACGATGCTTATCACTGCTCCTGCAGCATACTTCTATTGTATGCTCTTGGCTCCAAGCAACGTTGATGCAAAACAAAAGTTACAGCAGACTCTTCTGGTAGCTGGCCTCCTTCATTTTTCAGAGATAAATAAATTCGCAGACAAAGCATACCTGCTGTTGACTGTATTTGGCCTTCGGCTTCACCTGACCTCCTAGGCTTCTGCTCTCCAGGTGTCAGGAAGTGCCACTGCCTAGGTTCTGTTCCATCTCTCTGCTGAGCCTTTCCCCTCCATTTTGATTCATCACAGTAATATTTCCCATCTGAATTTGAGGCGTGAGTAACTGTCACTGTTGCTGGGCCACAACTGTTACTACTTTGGCATGACTTGTATTGGGGTATGTTATTCAATCACTATTTTTTGTTTGCTTTTAAGAGTTTTGAAGCTATATCTGTCTGCTTAGGTAGGTCATTGTTCTCAATTAAGAGAAGCACTTCACTGATTTTGCTGTGCTGTGATCACAGGTGTCTGCTACCTGTGTTTCCTGAAGTGGTGGTCACTTCATTAAATTAAAGATTGCTACCAGGCTGTTACTGAAATTTCCTTTCTCTCTCTTGACTCTAACAGGGACAATCTAAATGGGCTCTGTTTAAGAAATGTTTTGTTCCTCTAAATCAGGAATAGTGTGGCCAGCAGGACAAGGGAAGTTATTCTTCCACTGTACTTGGCATTGGTCAGGCACCACCTTGAGTACTGTGCCCAGTTGTGGGCCTCTCAGTTCAAGAGAGATGTTGAGGTCCTGGAATGTGTCCAGAGAAGGGCAATGAACTGGTGAGGGGCCTGGAGCACAGCCCTGTAAGAGAGGTTGAGGGAGCTGGGGGTGCTCAGCCTGGGGAAGAGGAGGCTCAGGGCAGACCTCATTGCTCTCTATAACTACATGAAAGGAGGTTGTAGCCAGGTGGGGATGGTCTCTTCTACCAGGCACCCAGTGACAGAACAAGAGGACACAGCCTCAAGTTGTGCTGGGGGAGGTATAGGCTGGATATTAGGAGGAAGTTCTTCACAGAGTGATTTGCCATTAGAATGCGCTGCCCAGGGAGGCACTGTACCTGGGGGTGTTCAAAAAAAGACTGGATGGGGCACTTAGTGCCATGGTCTAGTTGATTGGATAGGGCTGGATGACCTTGGAGGTCTCTTCCAACCTGGTTTATTCTATGATTCTATGAAATCAGTTGCTGTTCTAAAGATCTTTGATCTTTCAGTGAAAGTTGCTATTGTGATTTTGGTATTTCCTGTGTGGGGAGAGCATGACAGTAAGGTCAGGAAATGATGCTCTGTTCTGTGAAGACTCTGGACCTGTAATAAAGGTTTGGTGTTTGAGACAGGTCCAGACCTGTTCTTTGGTGTAGCCCTTAAGAATTATTTTCCTTAATATATTGGCATGCCTAAATTAATGTTGGTTTCTGTGATCTTTTATGGCTTTAGGTTGGAAGGGACCTCAAAGATTATACAGTTCCAGCTCCTCACCATAGGCAGACACTTCCCTCTAGAACAGGTTGCCTGAGGCCTCATCCAAGCTGGCCTTGAACGCCTCCAGGGAGGGAGCAGACACAACCTCCTTGGGCAACCTGTGCCAGTCTTTCACCACCCTCACTGTAAACAACTTCCTAACATCTAGTTTAAATCTCCCCTCTGCCAGTTTAAACCCATTCCTTCTCATCCTGTCACTACAGAACCTTGTAAATAGTCCCTCCCCAGCCCTCCTGTAGGCCCCCTTCAGATACTGGAAGGCTACTATAAGGTCTTCTGGAAACCTTTTCTTCTCTGGGCTGAACAGCCCCGACTCTTGTAGCCTGTCGTCATAGCAGAGCTGCTGCAGCCCTCTGAGCATCTTTGTGGCCTCCTCTGGACTCACTCCAACACTTCCATGTCCTTCATGTGTTGGGGGCTCCAGAACTGTACACAGTACTCCAGGTGGGGTTGATGTATTTTGGAAATCACCTTTGAGTTCATATTTACAGGGCATGCTTTTCTTGGCTGAGCTTTCAGACACAGACTTCAGGAAAATAGTTCTCAGAGGATCTGAAGCCCATCATTCAAATAAATGGGGTCTTTACCAAAGTGCTAATGCATTGCATGTTTGGAATTGGAAGGGCTTTGACACCAGATCAGCCATTGTAATGTAGCTGAGCCCAGGGTGAGCATCCTGTAGCTGTCATTTTTACTCTCCCGATCAGCCACACTCTGAAGTCTTTTTACCATTTATTTATGTATGGCTTTCTCTGCTATTGCTTCCAGTAAAGGAGATGCCCCTTTTCATCTGGAGAAAACATGCATATTCCTCAAGTTTTCATCTGGTGTTTTTCCCTTTTCTAAAGGTACCAGGTATGACTATCAGCCCTGAACCTGAATTTCTTTACCATTTAAGTGCCCAGGATATCAGGTGTTATCTCAGCATAACATTCCTGTCACTACCAGTGTATTTGGCTAGAAATGTTTCTCAATTTTTTCATTTTTGAAGACATTTCTGTCTCTGTAAATGACATTCAAATCTTGACCCTTTCTTCTTTACTGCTAGTAAATCCTGTTTCTTTCAGCCCTGATTTGATCTTAGTGAGCTTCTCTTGGAGAAGGCTCTTGTGGTAGGATTCAGTGATTTGTGAAAGGCTCTCGCTTAGGAAGCCATCTAGATCTCTCTGATCTTTGTGCTAGTCCTGATGTTACTATTAAATGGCAGTGAATCAGGTTGTTGTGAGCAATAGGATTTTTCAAAATGACTGCAGGGAGGTTTCTGCAGCTGCGATTTTTCAGTTAAAATGTTATTTTACAAATACTTGAGGAATACATTCTTCTTACAGAGCTTTCTCACTTTCCTGGTAGTTTTGAAGCATCTCACCTACTATTATGTTATTTATATTTTATTTTATTTTATTTATATTTTATTTTACTTTTTTTTTTTTTCCTTTATTTTATTTTTAATCATCTTGTGCCATAAAAGCATTGCACTTGTGTTTTGGAACTCCTTTTTTCAAGTGCTTAGCCACACTTAAGCTTGATGAGGTTTGTAAGGAGGTATGTTTACATAATTTCAAAGATAAAACAACCTTTGAAGCATTTCTTGTCTGAAAAAATATTTGTATGTCTGAACTGCTTTTCTTTCCACATCCCCATGTCTAGTGCAGGATACTACTTCAGCTTGCAAACAAATTTGACTTGTGTCTTTAGACCATTGTGGCTATGACAGATCTCATGTGCTACATGTTAGTTCTTACATTTTATTTCAGTGTTAACAGTGCCCACAATGGGTGCTAAGCCTTTCCACACACTTAGATGTAGTTCTGGAGATTTTATAATAATCTGCTCCAAGGCATCAGCATTTAATGTCTTACTGTCCAAAGGGAAATATTTCTGTTGGAGAACTATGTAAGTTCTAAGGGTATCTGTGCTCTCTCCATCTCTAGTAGATGAAAAGTACCTCTTCCATGTGTGCTTAGACGGCTTTGCTTTACATGATGGTTTGATCAGTCTCTTTAGGTAGTACTGAGGATCATACACTAGCTGATTAAACATCAAAATACAACACCTAGAGTTCAAACATTATTTTTGCATGGATTGCTCTTCCAAGAAGTTTCTGAAATACTAAGCCTCCAAATACTCCAAGACAAATGAGCATTTCCTTGTGCCTTGATGAAATCAGACTCTTACCTGCTGATGGAGCTCTTTGTCACCACATAAACACAGTGCCGGGCTGCACAGATGCTAACAGCTAAAAGCAGGGCTTTGCTTCCCTGGTGTTAACCTAGTGTTGCTGCACCTGGCTGGCTGCATCCTTACACCAACAATCAATGTGCCACTTTCTGATTGCAAACAGAAATGTACCAGCTTTCATTTCTTGGTATACATGCTTTGTTTCTCTCTTGGGTTGAGGTGAACCTGCTGCTGTTGTCCAGACCATGCTGCAGCCATGCCAGCTGCAAAAATGTAAGCGCTACTGCTACCTGGAGTAAAGTGTCATGGGGCTTGAAGTTCAGGCTGCAGCATAGAAGGCTTCCTGTTCCTGATGATACTTCTGGCTTTAGAGTGCCTGGGTGTGGGCTCCTTTCTGCAGGCATAGCGGTGAGACGGGTGGGAGTCAGGTAGCTGCTGGCTTTCGTTTTCTGTTTTATGTTGGTGGTTCCCTGTGTTTCACTGAGATGCTGCTGCAGATAGGTGTGTTGGTTTGAGCTAATTGGAGAATTTGAGTGAAAAATT